>CAKNXH010001424.1:104443-154484 GCA_932178445.1 Andricus quercusramuli
GCCTTTTTAATCTTCCATAAAATGTATTGATGTTATAGGTCAATCGATCTGTCTTCAATCAACATTAATTTTCTAGTTTCGCATCAACTTCAAAGTATGAGAATGAGGAAATTTCACTATGAAAAAGGATTTTGAAAATATATAAATTACCATAACTTCCCTAGTCTTTGATAGAGTGTATTAGTATTTTAGGTCAATCGATTTTTCCCGAATCAATACTTCTTTTCTTTATTTGCATCAACTTTGAATTATGTTGAAGAAGGAAGCTTTACCATAATAAAATGTATTTTTGAATATTATACATTACCATAACTTCCTTACTTTTCAATAAAATACATTGATATTATAGGTCAATCGATTCGTCTCGAATCAAATATCTTTTTTGTTCTCACCTCAACTCTGAATTATGTTATTGAAAGAAGTTTTACTATAAATAACCGACTTCCAAAATATATAAATTACCATAACTTCCCTACTCTTTATTAAAATGTATTATAATCATAGGTCAATTCTTTGGTCCCGAAACAAGGAATCTTCTATAACGATGCATCAATTTTGAATTATGCAGAAGAAAAAAGTTTCACTATAAAAAACCGCATTTCCAAATATTATGCATTGACATAGCCTTTTTAATCTTCCATAAAATGTATTGATGTTATAGGTCAATCGAACCGACTTCAATCAACATTAATTTTCTAGTTTCGCATCAACTTCAAATTATGAGAATGAGAAAATTGCACTATGAAAAACGATTTTGAAAATATATAAATTACCATAACTTCCCTAGTCTTTGATAGAGTGTATTAATATTGTAGGTCAATCGATTTGTCCTGAATCAATACTTCTTTTCTTTATTTGCATCAACTTTGAATTATGTCAATGAAAAAAGTTTTATTATAAAAAATCGGTTTTCAAAATATATAAATTACCATAACTTCCCTACTCTTCAATAGAATGTATTAATATAGTAGGTCAATCGATTCGTCTCGAATCAACCAGTTTTACGATAAAAATGTACTATGAAAAATCGGTTTTCCAAACATATAAATTACCATAACTTCCCTACTCGTTAATGAAATGTATTATGATTGTAGGTCAATCGATTCTTCTCGAACCAAGGAATATTTTATATCCGTGCATCAACTTTGAATTATGTTGAAGAAAAAAGCTTTAGCATAAAAAAACGTATTTTCAAATATTATGCATAACCATAACTTCCTTACTTTTCAATAAAATACATTGACATTATAGGTCAATCGATTCATCTCGAATCAAATTTTGAATGATTTTTTTTTTCATTTTCCTTTTTCCGCAAATGGATTGAGAATTCTTTCCAGGTGAAAATTCAAATAATTTGGTGAAAATTTCATCTTTAATTATCAAGAATACAAATCTTTCGTAGAAAATTAATTCGCTTTTGTTGAAAAATTTATTTTCTGGTTGATTTCACTTGATTTTGACTAACAAATTTTAAAAATTTTAATGAAAATGCATTCCTTTCAGTTAAAAATTCAACGTTTTTGTTGAACGTTCATGCATTCCATTAAAAATTCGGCTATTCTGCTAGAAATTTTAATTCTTTAATTGAAACCTCGACTATTTTCTTAAAAATTAATTTTTTTGGTTGAAAATTATTTTTTTTTTTTAATGAAGATTAAACTATCCCATGCTTGTGGAAAATTTGTTTTTTATAGTTGAAAATTGATTCTTTTCGTTGAAACGACATATTTATGGTTTCAAACTTCAAATCTCAAATTAAAATTTATTTTCTTGTTTGAAGGTTCATCCTTCAAGATGAAAATTAATTTCCTCATTTGCTAGTTCAATTATTTTGTAAAAAAATGGTGTTTGCTCTTCGTTGAAAATTAATTTTCCAACTAAGAATTTAACTGTTCCATTTTTAGTTGAAAATGTATCTTCAGTAGTTGAAAATTTAAGAATTTTTTTTTTTTTTAATTTGGTTTTTTTCAGGGAAAATTCATTTCTATGGTTTAAGAAATAACCATTTTGTAAAAAACTTAGTTTTTTATATTGAAAATTAAAGATTCATTATTCAGAATGAGAGTTATTTTCTTCAAATGCACATATAACTATTTTGTTAAAAATTATTCTCGCTTTTGGTTGAAAATTACACTTTTTAACTAAGAATTTAACTCTTTCATTTTCCATTGAAAATGTATCTCTTTCATTCAGAAATTTAACAAATGTTGTTCAAAATTCGATTTTCTGATTCAAAATTAATTTCTCTGGCGTTGATTACTTTGCTAAAAATTAGTATTTTTTTTAGATGAAAATTAATTTTTTAACATGAAATTTAAACTATGCCATTTTTCGTTAGAAGGATTTTTTCACCTGCTTGGAAATTTAATTATTTGGCTGAAAATTCATATATTTTGTTGAAAATTTCTATCTTTTGGTTGAAAATTCATCTTTAGAGTTTAAAATGCAACTATTTGGTACATAATTAATTTTCTTTGTTGAATTTTATAATAGTACGAATTTAGAAATTTTTGATAGCAAAAACTCTAGTCAGAATAAGACGCCTCACATATTAAATTTTAAAATTTTTTTAATTGGCTAAATTTGATTATTTTATGTTTCAAAAATTCTCTTATTTCGGCAATTTCATTGCGGTTTATTATAAACTACCGTGACTTTTATTCTTCCGGAATTATCAATCGTCTCAGAAACTGATTCTGATTTTCATCTTCTGCCTCATCAAGAATCTTTCCTGAAATTTTTTTTTTCTTACATTTTTTGATAATTGAATTTCATTTATGGGGAATCAATTACCAAGTGATTGAGAAGAGGAATGTGGAAAATAATTGAGGTAAATAACGCTATCAATCAGTGCCAGATAAGTATGCGAATACTTGGTGGTAACTTGTCACAAAGTGAGAATCGATTAAAATATCATATTGCAGTAAAGTTGACTTTCTAGCTTAATGAGGTGCTGTAAGGTTTATTACTTATATCATAAATATATACATTTTATGACTAGCATCTTACTTTATTATCACTAGTTTGGACCCTTAGCTATCACCCTTGAAGTCATAAGGTCTTCATGAATTCGAAAATTTTCAATTTAATTTTTTTCATTATTTTCACATTATAAACATTATTCGGAAATAATCTTCTTTGACTCCCAAAATTCAAAACTATGCTTCTAAATTCTTGGAAATTGAAGAAAGATTGAAAAGAATTATTAAATTTGAAAATTGATGATCAAAAAGTTTTTTCTATTCATGCATGATTTGAATCATCCATTTCAAAAAGAAGAACTTTCTTCATTGACATATCTCAAATTGATGCATGAATAGAAAAAACGTTCTGATCATAAATTTTCAAATGGAATAATTCTGAAAATCCATGTGAAGAAATCTTAATATTATATGTCAATCAATTCGTCTTCAACCAAGGAATCTTTTATGTCGTTGCATCAACTTTGAATTATGCTAATGAAAAAAGTTGTACTATGGAAAACCATGTTTTCAAATATTATGCATTACCGTACCCTTACGAAAAGATATGACAGGGAAAAAATGACAGGTGTGTCATTTTTTCCCTGTCATTTTTTGTCTGTCATTTTTTCGCGACCACAAGAAAATGACAGGGAAACGACAGGCAAAATGACAGGAAAACGACAGCCGAAAATGACTGGCCCTAATTGGCCATAATTTATAATAATATTGTGTAACATTATAAATTCTCGACGACTTGCAGACTTATTTGAACTTTCCTGTAAAGCTTAAAAAATCATTAGCAAGAGAAAATTATTATGGGAATTTTCATGATGAAACACCTTTCTGTAGCCTGTTGCTAATTCCGAATTATCTTCAAACACATAAATTGTGGAATGTGTTCAATTTGCCATTTTAATGCCTTCTTATCCTTACAAAGGACTAAACTTCAGTACCACGGGCAACAATTTCAGATTATTGTCAACTTTCTTCATTCCTCAAGAAGTTCAACGCGTGCTCCTAATTCCATGATCCAACAAAGAATGGTCTCGCCACGCGCATCTAAAAAAAAGTGAACCAATCAAGGGGTCCGTAGGTTGCGCGTGGCGGAACCATTCTTTGTTGGATCATGGAATTGGAGCACGCAGTCAACCTAGTCAATTTGTTAAGGGAATGAAGAAAGTTGAAAATAGTCTGAAATTTTTGCCCGTGGTACTTAAGTTTAGCACTCTGTAAGGAGAAGAAGTCTTTAAAATGGCAAATGGAAGACATTGCACAATTGATGTGTTGGAAAGATAATTCGGAATTAACAACAAGCTACAAAGAGGTGTTTCATCATGAAAATTTCCATAATAGTTTTATTTTGCTAATGATTTTTTAAGCTTTACAGGAAAGTTCAAATGGCTTACGAATAAGTCTGCAAGTCGTCGATGATTTGCAATGTTACACGATATTATAATAAATTATGGCCAATCAGGGCCAGTCATTTATGGCTGTCGTTTTCCTGTAATTTTGCCTGTCGTTTCCCTGTCATTTTCTTGTGGTCGCGAAAAAATGACAGAAAAAAAATGACAGGGAAACTTTTCTATTATCGCATCAACTTTGAATTATGTTGATGAACAAAATTTTACGATAAAAAGCCGATTTTCGAAATGTATAAATGACCATAACTTCCCTACTCTTTGATGAAATGTAATAATATTATAGGTCAATCGATTCGTCTTGAACCAAGGAATCTTCGATACCTTGCATCAACTTTGAATTATGTTAAAGAAAAAAGTTTTACTACAAAAAACCGATTTTCAACATATCACAGAAAAACTGAGGGTTCAGTCATGTTGCGGCTCAATTGAAACTTGGGATCATTTAGAACTTATGTTAGGCTCAAAAGGAACTTTTATTTAGGGTTACTTTTCAGTTTGTTTGAATCCGATAGATGGCCATAGGCGGTTGCCGACGTTTTCAACTGCGCATGTGCCGAGAAGCGCGGGCCTATTTGAAATGAATAAATACTACGAATAGTCACATAGATAAATGTTAACAAAAGTTTTTATTCTTATCCAAAGCAAACTAAATTGAATTATAGAAATACCTAGCTTCTTGAAAAAATGTTATATGAACCTAATTTTGCAAGTGTTCATTATGTCATGTTGAATAGTCCCGCGCTTCTTGTGCATGCCAGTAGAAAACTTTGGATTTGCAACATAACCTTCAAAACTATCACATTTCATGTGCGATATCTTCCTTTCAAGAATGACAGAAGTGAGAAAAAAGCTCTATTAGAACCATTTGAGCACACATGTGGGTTCATTTAGAAACCATTTATTATTTTGGGTTCCTTTTCAGCAAGAGAGGTTCCTTTTTGTTGCAGCTCCTTTGGAACCAAAAATTGGTTCTAATAGAAACCCCAGTTTTTTCTGTGATATGACTAACCATAACTTCCCTACTCTTAATTAAAATGTATTAATATTTAGGTCAATTGATTCGTCTCGAACCAAGGAATCTTTTACATCGGTGCAACAACTTTCAATTATGTGAGTGAAAAAAGATTTACTACAAAAAACCTTGTTTTCAAATATTATGCATTACCATAGCTTCCTTACTCTTCAACCAAATGTATCAATATTATAGGTCAATCGATTCATTTTGGTTCAATAAATCTTTTCTGTTGTTGGATCGACTTTGAATTATGTCAATGAAAAAAGTTTTACTGTAAAAAACCGATATTTAAAATAAATATATTACCATATCTTTCCTACTCTTCAATGAAATGTATTAATATTATAGGTAAATCGATTTGTCTTGAAACAAAGAATATTTTATAGCCTGATATCAAATTTGAATCATGTTAGTGAAAACAGTTTTACTATTGAGTACGGACATGACCTTGATATTTACCAGATATGACAGGCAGCGCCCAAGGCGGCCGAAGCCTAAAATATCTTAGACTTAGAAATTTACATAAGATAGCACGTATGCATTGTTTTGAAATATAATAAATGCATAAATTATTGCTTAAAAATGTATACATCATTTTTCAAAATGAAGCAAAATAATATAGGGAACTTTTTTGCAAAAAGATTTCGTGAAAAATTGTCCTTTCATTCCAGTTAAACCCGTTCTAGGTTCGTTGTTGGTTATGAACATAACCCTAGAAATTACCGGTCGAATGTCAACGGATTGATGATGAAAATTTTAATAAAAACAGGATTTCAAGCTATATGTCATTCAATCGACTTCCACCATAAAATGCTAAATAAGGGAAAAAGTTTAGCGGTAATTTATGTGGTGAGGGTGCAGGAGTTGAAACTGAATGGAATAAGCAAAATTCAGTGCAGCGTAATGAGACAAACATCAGTTAGTTATCCCCCATACGACGTTAAATAACAGGTGTTAATTAAGTAAAAAAATATATGAAATAAAGAGAAGTATCAGGGAAATCTATAATTATGATCATACATTTCCTAACATTTTTCTTCATGTTAAAAATATCAATAAATTAGAAGTGAGATACGGGACACTTACTGTGAAAAATTCAAGTAATTATGCATTACCATCGCTTCCTCACTCTTCAATAAAATCCATAATTATTATAGGTCAATCGAGTCGTCTCAAATCGGTATTTTTTTTTTTTAATTTCAACGAATTTTGATACTGTAACAAATTCATATGCATACAATTTGAATGTAGCTGTGGATTCAATCTCGGATGTTTACACTTTGTTTTTATTGATAATCGTATGATGTTCATTTGACAAATGCTCGCTTATTATGATCAACTAGCGAACGAATATGGCGCCATGTAAAAGCATCTTCGTTTTTTTTATTAATATTATAGGTCAATCATTCCGTCACAAACCAAGGAATCTTTTCTAATCTTGCATCAAAATTTGATTTGTATCATCAACAATAGTTTTAATTTCGAAGACAAATGTTTGAAATATTATAAATGGACATACCTTCCTATACTCTTCAATGAAATGCACGACGAGTAATATTATAGGTCAAACGTTTTGTTTTAAGTGAAAGAATCTTTTACGTTTCTGCATCAACTTTGAATTATGCGAATGAATCTAAACAAATAATAGTTTCCTATGCATCCTTCCTCTATTCTGCATTTTTTCTAACAATTATATCTAGTTTTATAGGAACTCTTTAGTTATCATAAATTCGCTAAAAAATTTACGATCACCACTATTTATATGAAAACAATTTTCATTAGCAATACTTTTAATCCAATGTAAGACCTTATTTTGCCATTCTTCCTGAAATATTATCGGAATTTTATTTATATTTGCTTCAACATCCTCCATAATTTGTTTTCATTTTATTTAATTATTTTTACATCATTTTTGTTTCTTTCTTTAACCAATGTGAAAACATCTTTCCCTGATTCACGAATTCAACAATCTGCCTTGATAACTTGGAATCTGTATTATCATCGTAGATGATTTTATTTTATTTTTTCTGAAGAAAAATCTTCTCCTTTCGCTCTGCTGAGAATCGAACCTCAGTTTTCGAGTCAAAAGGATAAATTTTCATCCAAAGAAACGGATTTTCAACTAAAATGAAGAATCTTCAACCAAAAATATGAATTTTAACCAAACAATTAGTTGAAATTTCAACCAAAAAAATTAATTCTCTACCAAAGAAGACTCACTTTAAATAAAGTACCTGAATTTTCATCTAAAAAAAATCAATTTTCAACCATAATTTGAATAGTTGAAATATTACAAAAATAAATGTTGTAAAAAAAACGAATTTTCAACAAAATATTTTTTGTCATCAGAGAAACATATTTTAACCAAACATAGAAAAATAAAATTTGCAGTTAGAACAATCAATTTTCAAAAAAAAAAAAAAAAAAAAAAAAAAAAAAATGAATTCTCAACCAAATAATTCAATCTTAAACTAAAAAAGATAATTACGAAGAATATAATATTTCAATTTGCCTTCAGAGAAGTAAATTGAAAAAAAAACAAGTGACCAGCCAAATACATTAATTTTTAACTATAAATATACATTTTCAAGCCAAAAGTGGAATAGTTAAATCTTCATTTAAAAAAAGTAATTTTCAAAAAAAAAATAAACGAATTTTCAACCAAAGAAATTATTTTTTAATCAGAATGATGAATCTTCAATCAAAAATATGCATTTTTGACCAAATAGTGGATTTTTCAACTAGAAACATGAATTTTCTATCAACAAAAAAAAAACGAATTTTCAACCAAATAGTATTTTCTCAGCTAAAGAAATTAATTCTTAAAAAATATAATTGTTGAATTGTCTACTAAAAACATCATTTTTAAACGAAAGAGATCACAGTTCTATATTCAAAAAGGTGAATTTTAACAAAAAATGAAATATTTGAAGTGAATTTTCAACACAAATGATGAATCT
Organism: Andricus quercusramuli; assembly: GCA_932178445.1. NCBI lineage: Eukaryota > Metazoa > Arthropoda > Insecta > Hymenoptera > Cynipidae > Andricus > Andricus quercusramuli. The sequence goes on from CAKNXH010001424.1 coordinate 112,803, forward strand.
TTAACTAAAATTTATTTTTAACCAAATACATGAATTTAAAACTAAAAAGATAAAGTTTCTACTTAAAAATAATGTAGAATAATTTTCAGTTAGTAAAATAAATTTTCAATACAAAAAAAAACGAATTTTCAACAAAACGGTTGAATTTTCAACCGAAGAAATGGATTTTTAATAAAAAAATGAAAATTCAAGTAATTATAGTACTTTTCTACCAAGAAAGGCGGATTTTCAACAATTAGTTTAATTTTAACCTAAAGCAGATAAATTTTCAACTAAAAATAGAGAAGTTAAATTTTGACTAGAAAAATTAATTTTCAATCAAATTGAAGTGAATTTTCCACGAAATAGTATCATTTTCAAACGAGAAGATTACATTTATAAGAAAAAAGCTAAATTTTCGAAAAAGTTTGAAATATTAACTCTTAATCAGAAAAAAACTAATTTCCAACCAAAAAAATGATTTTTTTAAAAATAGATGAATTTTCAACAAAGTAAATGAATTTCGAGTTTTGGTTTGTAAATTTGCCTTTTTTAGTTGAAAATTTATATTTTTTACTGAGACATAATTTTTTTCGGTAGGAAGTTCATCTTTTGGGCTTAAAATTTTATTATTTTGTTTAGAATTCATTTTTTTCTTCGAAAATTGATTGATTTAACTGAAAATTTGTGTTCAATTTATGGTTAAAAATCTTTTTTATGAAAAAAAACTATTTTGTTGAAAATTAGTTTTTTTATTTGGCTGAACATTTATTTTTCTAACATTCAAACTTTTCTCACTATGGTTGAAAATTGATTTTTTTTTAAAGAAAATTCATTTCTATGGTTGAAAATTTAACTATTTTATTTTTGGTAGAAAATTTATCTTTTTATTTGAAAATCCATGAACTTGGCTAAAAATTAAAATTCTCCTAGTCGAAGCTTCATAATTTTAGTTAAACATTCACTTCAACTTTTCCATTTTTTGTGAAAGAATTACCTTTTTTGATATAAATGTAATTTTTTCGTTAAAAAATTATCTGTTTTGTACAAATTCGACTATTCTATTTTTTGTTAGGAAATAATTCCATTGGTTGAAAAAAAACTAGTAGAAAATACGTTTTTGTTGTTCATATAAAATTCATGTTTTGGAATAAAAATTCCACAATTTGATCAAAAATTCATATTTTGGATTGAAAATTCATCGCTGTGATTAAAAATTAATTTCTTTCCTTGAAAATCAATTTCTTGAATTGACGATGTAACTGTTCCATTTTCTCTTGAGAATTTACATTTTTAGATGAAAAATAATTAGTTCTGATGAAAACTCGATTTTACTAAATTTTCCTTTCTAACGTGAAAATATGTAAAAATCTAAGATTATTAAAGACATTTTTATGTTCTATAAAAATGAATTCTTTTCCCACCAAAGACAGCTTGAAAAAAGATTTTTGTTACATATTTTGGTAAAAAAAACCAATCTTCACATTATTAAAGACCACAACCAAGGAATAAATATCACTATTGTGAAATTAATACAATGGCAAATTTAATAAGAGAACTCCTTGAAAATTGTAAAAAAAAATACTTATAGAATGTTAGTTTGAATTCTTTCTTCCAAGCTTAAAATTCCTCACAAGAAAATTATTAGTGTAAGTTTCAATCAGAGGACTGATAAATAACTATATTCAATCCAAAACAATATTTACTGAACGTTATTTCCTTTCGTAGTAAAATAACTACAATTTTACGTCTTCATAATTCAAATAATGGCGCGCAGAATGCAAGCGGCTGAAAGGTCACAGTGCGCATGCCCAACGGAAAACCAAATACTCTCCTTTTCCCTAGAGGCTTGTCCCTTTTTTAGTTCGATGATATCCGATAGATGGCTACTCATAAATTCAAGTGCGCATGTGCCGGAAAGCGCGGGTCTATTCGAAATCAATAAGTACTATAAATAATTATGCAGATAAATTTCAACAAACACTTTGTATTCTTTTTGAAAATAAATTAAATTGAATGACAGAAATACCTTTCTTTATGAAAAATATAATATTGACGTAATATTGCAAGAGCATATTCTTTAATTTTAAATAGCACCGCGCTTTTCTGGTACATGCGCAGTTGGAAACGTCAGATTTATCAACATAACCTTAAAAACTGGCATATTTCATCTGCACTATCTTCCTTTCAAGAATGCTTAATGTCTATAATTTTTGTTTCATTAAATTTTTCTTAGTACAATATTATTTTAACTGAATTACAAAGTAAAATGTGCATCATTAACTTGTATAATCTTCGTAGTGAGTCAAGAAAAAATTGAAAAAAAGGCTCTATTGGAACCGTTTAATCCATACTTTGGGTTCATTTAGAAACCATTTACCATTTTCAGTTCCTTTCCAGCAAAAGAGGTTCCTTTTTGTTTCAGCTCCTCTGAAATCAAAAATTGGTTCTAATAAAAACCCCAGTTTTTCCTGTGATGTATTCTACTCTCACTATAGATTAAGGTTCTCATCTTGCAGACATGCGTCTCGAATTGAAATAAAAGAAGTGGTTATTTCACGGAAGCTGAGATCGAGTACAACACAACGCAGACTTCCTTGATCTGAAGACCTGCCTGGATGGATCTGTGAACCAGAAACCGGAAATCGGCAGCACCACCAAAGAAGAAAAAGAAGCAGATCGGTCTTAGAAATGTTGCTCCTGCTGATCGAGTTGGGTCTTCTGCAACTCGAAGGACCGGTCTAGGCGTAATCACTATTCATCCTCAGATTGTGCTTGCTTGTAATGTGCCTGCTCACAAATACGGACCTTACAAAGGAGCAAAAGACTGGTTATATTCTTCGCACATAATGGCGGCGCAGGCTAATTAATTTGCTGCTTACAGGTATCCGACAGAAACCGTGTTGGCTTGTCCTTTTGTCGTTAAACACGCTCGTTAGGAACACACTCGAGTTTCTCTGACTCATCCTTGAACGTGACTCGACAAATTTTCAAACTTTTTCTTTGCAATAAGGTTCATGGAAGTGCTCCCAATCTTGCTCCCCAACCGCACTGCGTATGCGTCGCGCCGAAATTCTGATTGGCTGCGTAGCGCGCGCTTATTTAAAATGTTTTAAGTATGCAAATTGTTTCAAACAAATAATAATTAGAAAATGCATAGAAATACATTTTTTATTGCAAAATAAACATACGCAGCCATAGAAGTAATAATATTTTGATTTCACTGCTGAAAACGCGTTATTCCTTCGGACATCGAAGAAAAATTTCAGCAGTGATATCAAATTATTATTATATCTATGACTGCAAAAGTTTGTTTTGCAATAAAAAATGTATTTTCATGAATTTGCTAGTTGTTATTTGTTTGAAACAATTATTTTGCATATTTTAAACATTTTAAATAAGCGCGCGCTATGCAGCCAATCAGAATTACAGCGCGACGCATGCGCAGTGCGGTTGGGAAGCAAGATTGGGAGCACTGGTTCATGGTGCGAAACTAATCGTAGGTGGCAGCACCGGGCCGAGTACTAGAGTCTCTGTCGATGAGAGACGAAAAAAATATGGTGCTAGGTAAACCTAACCTCACTTTGCAAGTGACAGTCAGAATAGGATTTATCAACCTTTTACGAATGCTATATGATAAATATTGATAAAAAAGTTTGAAAGATATATTTTTCTTTATGTTTACAAAGTACAATACAAAGTACAAAGTACAAATGGCAACTTATTAACAAAATTCCTTTTCTTGAAATTCGTATCTCATTGAAAAAGGGTCTAGTACTCGGCTCGGTGCTGCCACTTAAGATTAGTTTTGCATAATGAATCTCATGTAAGATTTTACCACTCACTAGGAGGCGCTAGCGAACTGACATAAGTGCCCGCGAAATTCGAAATCAAATAAAGCAGGGTGTCTGGCATTTCTTCAAACAAAAATTCCAGGACTTTTCCGGGTTTTCCAGGACAAAGAAATACATTTTTCCAGGTTCTTTTTTGCAGTAAAAAAGTACTGTCCACAAAACAGTAGAAACTGTAGGTTCGGTGGAATTGAAAAAGTGTCATTTGCAAAATTTCTCATACGCGCCTAAAATCTGTTTTTATAGAAAAAAAACTTTTTTGGGGGCATTGTTCATTTTATCAAGGTAAAGTATCACGATGCTACAAATAATATTGTCAACAATTAAGTTGATTTTTTAACCAAATTGTTGAGTTTTCAGCCTACAAAGATGAATTTTTAAATAAATAATCGAATTTTGAACAGAAAAGGTAAAACTTCAATTAGAAACAGTTGCATTTCCAACTAAATAATTGAATTTTTTAGAAGACAGTTTAATTCATAACACAAAGGTGAATTTTTAATACAAAAGGACGAATTTTCTATCGAAATAGACCAATATTCAACAAAACAGTTGAATTTTCAACCAAAAATGCTGATTTTTCAAACGAAATACGTGAAATTACAAAAATAAATTCCCAACCAGATAGTATTATGTTGAAACAAGAAAACTATTAAACTTTCACGAAAAACAGTTGAATTTTCAACAAGAAAATTGGAATTTTCCACAAAAAGGCGAATTTTCGAAGAAAAAATGAATAGTTGGTATTGCAACAACAACAAAAACCGAATTTTCTAAGAAAAATAGTTAAATTTTCAACCAGAGTTGAATTTTCGAACAAAAAAAAAAATAATTTTTGACAGAATAGTTCAATTTTCAACAAATAAATTAAGTTTTTATAAAAGTAGTTCTACCAAAAATGGAATAGTTAAATTCGAACATAACAAATTAATTTTCCAGAGAAAAAAATCTGTTTGAACTAAAATGATGAATCTTTTACTGAAATAAATGAATTTTTAACAAAAGTGTAATTTTTAATCAAGTAGTTTTTATCTTCAATCAAAAAAATGAGATTCCAACTAAAATTCTGAATACCTAACTGGAATACTTACATTTTCCACATTCCTCTCCTACAAACTTCCCATACATGCTCCCATGCTTCATCTTCCCATTCACAGATTCTGCACTTCCTGTTATCACTCTTTTCCCAATACATACTTACTCTTACCTCGTTTCCCAATCTAAATCTTGCTATTCTTGTCCATCTTTTCTCTCCCCATCCCTTTTCTAAATACTTTGGTACTCCTTCCTTCTTCATCATCTTATACCATATATTATACTTTGATTCCTCAATCATCCCCCATCTCCCTATTAATTGTCTTTCTCTCTCCCTTTTTTCCATTTCTTCATAGTTGACTCCAGTCCCGTCTTCTATAACCCTAGCCTTAAAGAACTCCCTCCTTTCTTCCTCCCATCTCGTTAACTCAATCGCCCTCCCTCTCCTTTCTTCTACCTCCATCAAACACTTTCTCGCTAACTCACCTCCCTTTCCCTCCCTCAGCTTCGTCTCAAAATTCCATGCCCTCTTTCCCGATCCAGTACCTAATTTATCCCTTTGCGCTTCTTCTCTCACCATATATCCCGCCGTCCTTCAGTCTACCCCTAGCGCCCACCTTATATACCTTTCTTGTAAACTTTCAATCTCTTTCCTTTCTTTCCATCCCCATATCTCTGCTCCATAACCTAATACCGGCCATACCAGCGTATCAAATAACCACATTCTCCTTCTCCAATTTTTTTTAAATCTTCTTTTTCCTATTCCCCATATCTGTTTCATTACCCTGCTGTTTTTTTTATCCTTTCTCTTGTATGAGCCATACAATCTCCATTTGCTTGCAAAGTATATCCCAAATACTTAAGCTCTTTTAATTCTTCTAATTTTTTCCCATTCCATCTCTCCGTCCCTTCTTTCTTTCTTTCCCCTCCTTTTCTAAACCTCATTATCTTTGTCTTGTCTACAATTAAATTCAACTTTTTTACATCTAAGTATTTCTCTAATCCGGTAATTAAGCCCACCATCCCTTCTTCATCATCTGCCATCAAAACTATATCGTCTGCGTATGCCAGTGTATATATCTTTTTGTCCCCTCTCCTAACACCTACCCACCCTTTCCTCTCCATTTCTACTTCCAAGTCTGATATTAATATATTAAATAAAAGTGGGCTCAGAGGACATCCTTGCCTTACCCCTCTCACCAGCCTGAAACTATCTCCCACTTGCTCCCCTACCTTTACCTTGCTTTTTCTCTCTCTAAAAATTTCCGATACTCTCTTTATTCTTCCCTCTCTTATCCCCTTTCTCACCATAACTTTTTCTATCTCGACTCTGTCCAATGAGTCGAACGCCGCCTTTAAGTCCACGAATATTGATACCATTGTCCCTTTCTCCCTTTTAATCCTTTTATTTATCAGATCATTCAGAACATATATGTTGTCCATAACCCCCATTCCTTTTCTAAACTCTGTCCGATTCGGTGGCTCTATCTTTTTTTCCCCAGCTTCTTTCTTCAATCTCTCCGACAAAACAGTTACATAAACTTTATACAATGTTGCAATTAGCGTCACACCCCTATAATCTTCAACCTCCTCCTCTTTGCCTTTCGTCACTGTGGGTACCACTACTCCTTCTTTCCATAACTCTGGCCACCCCTCCCCTCTCCATACTCTATTACTCATTACCCATGCCCATTCCTTCAGTTCTGTCCCTCCATATTTCCAGACTTCATTCGGAATCTCATCAATACCAGGTGCCTTTCCATCTTTCATTATTCCTAACACTTAGCCTATTTCTTCCCTTGTTATTTCTTCTTCCTCATCTCTTTCTCGACCATATTTCGCTCCTTTCCTAACTTTTCTCTCTACACCTCCTAGCAGATCAATAAATTATTTTTTCCATTCTATCATTTCAATATCCTGATTTACTCTTTTTCTTCTTTTTCTCCCTCTATTTACTACCTTCCAAACCTCTTCTTCCGTCCTAGCCTTCTCCACCTCTTCCTCAAACCTTTTATTCTTCTCCTCTTTCTTTTGATCACACAAGTCAGTATACTCCTTCTTTTTTGTCCTATATTCTTCTCCACTACTTTTTTCTTTTCTCCATTTCTTAATTCCTTTCTGACCTCCTTCTTTTTCTGTTTACATTCCTCATTCCATCCACTTCTATTCCCTCCTTTATTAACTTCTCTTCTGCTTGTGCACTCTAATCCTCTCTTTATTCCTCCTATCATTATTTCCATCTCCTCGTCCACATTTCCCTCTCCCATGTTGATATTTTTGACCTTTCCTTTAAACTGTTCTCTTCCTTCCATTGATCAATCCCCATTGCCTGCTCCTTTCACCTTTGCTTCCTTTTTATCCATATTGTTATTATTTTTTTCTCCCTCTAATGTCACTATTATGAAAAAGTGATCTGAATCTATATAATCCCCTACCTCTAGTTTCTTGACCTTCTCTCTTACCTCATCATCTACTATCACATCATCAATGACCGTTCCCCTTTCTCCTTCAGAGCGTGTATATTCCCCTTCCTCATCTCCCTATATATTTCCGTTTAAGATAAACCATCTCAACTCTTCCAAGCTCTTTAACAATTTCTTTTCCTCCCCACTCAGTATCTTGTATTTGGATTTCCTTCCTTTTTCTCCTCCCCATTCCGTTCCTCCTCTATCTCCCGTTTTCGCATTGAAATCACCTCCTATTATTAGCCTACTCTCTTGCTTTTTTTCTTCCATCAGTTCTCTCATCGCCTCTGATTTCTCCTGCATATCACCGTTCACATAAACCCCCACCATCTTCCACTTCTCTCCTCCCATCTTTACCTCTTCTACTATTAATCCTTCTTTTTGTTCTTTCCTCTCTTTCTTGTCCTTCCCTGTCATATATTCGTTCCTTACTCCCATTACCATTCCTCCCATTGCTCTGCCTTTTTTATTCTTCCTCTTTGCATTTTGAACTTGCCATTTGTAACCTCTTGGTAACCTTCCCCTTACTCTTTCCCATCCCTTTTCATCTAGCCACGTCTCCATCATTACTATTACATCCCATTGTGCCAAATTTGTCATAAACTCCCTATGCTTTCTCTCCAATCTTGCTATATTCCAGTAACATATCCTCCATTCTTCCCTACCTTCGTTTCTCGTCTCTCTTTGCTTCTTACTATTACTATTTCTTATTTTCCTTTCTCCCGTTCCTTTCTCTCCTAGTTTTCCGGCACCTTATTTCTGACTATCTCTTCCCTTTCTTCGTCCCAATCCCACCATACTCCTTCTAGCTGTATTCTGCCATACTTAACCCACGTTCTTTTTCCCTTACTTCTTTCCTCTTCCGCTATTTGCCTTATCTTAGACTGCATATTCCTTTCCACCCACGTCAAATCATACGATATGCTCTCCAAGCTTCCATATAACAACCTCTTCTTTGCCATCACTTCCCTTTTATGTTCCCATTTCTTTAGCTTCACTAGTACCATTTTTTCTCCTCTTCGCGTTTCCTTTCCTACACTTCGCATTTCCTCCATCTGTACTTTAGTATATATCCTTTTTAGAACATTTTCTACTCCTTCTTTCAATTCCTTCCCTTCTAATCTTAGACCTTTCATCACTATGTTTCCTTTTCTCTCTTCTCTTTCTTTCCTTTCTAATCTTCTTTCTATTTCCCTTAGCCTTTCCTTCTTATTATTCCCACTCTCCCCTACACCAAACTCCCGTTTTGATTTTTCGATCTTCACTATCCTACAATTTTTGTATATTTTTTTGTTGAATCAAACATTTCTTTTTTTTTATCTTTATTATTATTTTTTACGATTCAAACAAAAAATACGCGTCTTATCAAACATTTATTAATCACAAATTTGTGCCTCTTTCTTTGATGGGTAAATTTTATTTATTCATTTTTTTTCATATCGTGATAACCTATTTTTCGGATTTAGAGAGTCTTAAAATGTGCATTAATGTGTAATTAATTATCTTTTTTTTATACTACAAATTATGTTAGCTGCGAGGTTTTCTTAGGAGCTCCGAATGCGTAGGTAGGGGGTTCGAACCCACAGCGAATAATAATTTTAATAGCGTGCGATTATTTTTGTAGTGATTGTTTGTGTAATGGTGAATAATTGTCTAATAAATATGTGATTGCAATAAAAATTAAATAACAAAAAAAATAAAAAGTAATACAAAAATATGTGATGTATTAATGAGTCTTAAAATGTGTATTATTATTAAGGCCAGATTTCCCCAACACGTCAATGATCATATAAAATGTGAAATCAGTTTTAGCGACTTAAAAGTCTTAAAAAAAAGCGACTCAAAAAAAAAACTTAAAAGTTTAAAAAAAAAAAATGACAAGTGAAATATAAATATCTCAGAAGGACAAGCGTGACGTCTACAATCCGAGCAATAGAAATAATCGGATATATGCATTATATAATATAACCAAGCACTGGAATATTCATCAGTGAAATTTTTAATCAAATTTCAGTAATACATTAGTCAGTTTCTCTTATAATCCGAAAAGATGATGACTGCTTGTACACTCATTTTATCCTTGACGGTTACCCTTAATTCTATTGGTAAATATAATGATATATCTATAATTTTGAGTGAATTTTTTCAGGCAATACCCAAATCAGAATTTATTTATTTATTCAATTAGTCTGCTTTCCGCGAAACATGTAGGTCTAGTGGAACTGAAAAAGGGTCATATGCGAAATTTCTCTTACGCCCCTAAAATCTGATTTTATATCGTGACGTCATCGTGACGGTACGATAGAAAATATTCAAAATTTCACTTTTTTCAGATTTAAAAATAATTATTAAAATAAATGGTTGAGTTTACAACCTACAAAGATGAATTTTCAACTAAACAATTGAATTTTAAACAAAAAAGACAGTTTAATTCTTAATAAAAACGGTGAATTTAAATCCAGAAGGACGAATTTTCTGTCGAAATAGGCGAATCTTCAACAAAACAGTTGAATTTACAACCAAAACTTTAACCAAAAATAGTTGAATTTTCAACACGAAAATTGGAATTTTCTACAAAAAGACGAATTCTCAACGAAAAATTAAATATTTGGTATTTCAGCAACAACAGAAAACGGAATTTCAATCAAATGGTTAAATTGTCAACCAAAGAAAATTAATTTTTTACCAAAAAGACAGATTTTCAACAAAATAAGCCAATTTGCAAGCAAACAATAACATAGATTTTCAACTTAATAGTTGAATTTTCTACTAGAGACGATAAATTTCCATCCAAAAAAGAAATAGTTAAATTTTCAGTTAAAAAAATTAATTTTCGTAGAAAAAAAAGGATTTTCAACCAAAAAAGGTGAATTTTTAATGGAAAATTTAATAGTTGAATTATCCACTAAAACCAATCAATTTTCAACATAAAATGGAATAGTTGAATTTTCAACTCGAAAAATTAATTTTCATACAAAAATAAAGTTTTTTCAACAAAATAGTTCAATTTTCAGCCAAAAATAGTTACGTTTTGAGTTTAAAAATTATTTTTCAACCAAAAAAGGCATTTTTAATCAAAGAGATGAATTTTCTACCAAAAAATATGAATTCTCAACGACCAATGCAATAGTAGATATTTCAATTAAAAAGTATGACTTTTTAATAAAAATTGTTGAATTTGCAACCAAATAATAAAATTCTTCACTACAATTACAGTCATCTGGATGAAGCAACTGTGAGAGAAGAAATAAAAACACAAGGCAAATAAATTACTAACTAAAATAATTTCCAGTCCCAAACTTCATTTTCAAAATTCTCTCACTTTGCCCCGACCAATTTTTCACTTTTTCTCACCATTAATATTCGAATACCATTTCGATTGTAGTTTCGTGATTTTCACCCTGAAAAAAGCAGTCTCTTGTTACGAAGGTATTTTTTTTCGATCAGAAGAGAAAAAGTTTTAAAAACTATTTTTCTTTGAAAGAACGAAAATTCCATAACCATGAGCAAAATTCAAGGACTTTTCCAGAGTTTTTCCAGGCAAAAACGAATTCCATGACTTTTCCAGGTTTTCAAGGATTTCCAGGAAACTACACACGCTGATATTATGCGCCGAAGCGCATATACAGTACACTCCCGGTAACTGCCAGTCTGGCGGGGCTGTAGGGGAGTATAATTCCAAGAATTCGGCACTTATTGAGTACACCCACTCCAGTGAGCCCAACTTTGGCATGTAGAGGTACTGCGCTTGCGCTAGCTACGCATAAGAGGAACACGGTGCGACTCATCATTACCATGGTAACGGGTTGTCGCGTCGTGTTCCTCTGAAGCATCCTAGCGCAAGCGCAGTACGTCTCCATGCCAAAGTTGGGATCACTGACCCACTCTGTTCCGTCGTATAACTACGCTGCGTTGGAGCTCGCACTTTGGGACATGCGCAGAGACTCGCAGTCGCTTAAGGGGGAGACACAATGGAGTGTGCGTTGAAATACGTGTGGAGGAGAAGTGGCAAAAAGTGGAACTCACGGAGCTTGCAGTTAGCGGGAGTGTACTGTACAATTTTGTGTGACGACCGTATATTTACAATTTTTATTGCCTTAAGAAAATGTAATTCTGTTTCTTGTTGCAGAGTTCAGTTCGCAGTTTGAGTGCTTACCTAATGGTGATCCTATTCCTGGTGTTCCTCATTGCGGATTTTCTCATCCTCCTGAGTCTTCTTCTTCTCCTGCCGAGCCTATTCTTCGTGCCAGGTCTAGGTCTCCTCCAGTCAGGTCTAGATCTTCTCCTGTCAGGAGCAGAACTCCTCGTGCCAGGCAGGCTACTTCGCTCATACTTGGATATGATGTTCGACATCTTAAATTTATTCGGCTCATTCCCAACACGAATCCACACAGGCTATTCGAAATTCGAAGATACACATTTCCGCCAAATAAACCAATTGTAATGAGAGTAGGAAGGGGATTTGGGCCCGTACCAACCGAAGAGCGAAAAGTATTAACAACATCTGATGGTGAAGTCTTTGCAATATTTGAGGGTCATTCATTTCTTCGTGGAATATATACATCTAATCCTGGCACAAAGACGCGGGTTAAAATAAACATGGAAAGCGGCGCGGTTAGCGAATTAAACCGAGACGAAGCTGATGAAACTCCCTTAGGAAGCCGCAAGCCAGTCACACAGAATTTTACAGTAGTACATGTCAATGACATTACTGAGCACCATTAATTTAACACTGGATTTAAGCGCGCGTATAACTTTTTAATGGTGAAGTCTTTTTTGTAAAAGCTCCTTTGGGTTTAATGGATTACTAATCGGACACTTACGGATCGGATTACTTCCGGATATCTTATCACGCGTCTGGTGCTTTGTACTCGATTAAGGGGGTCATCCCGTGTGACGGTTCCAAAAAAAACAATTTTTTTTTGCATAAATCCAATCTAGAGCATGCATAAAATATACTGGTAAAGTATTTCTTCAAACTTCAAAGTCGTTGGAAAGTTACCGCAGTGAGAAGTTAGGGTGTTTAGAGCGCGCGGCCGACCAATTCACGGCGCGGAAAACAAGAGCTATTGTGCACCTTCGGATTTGTACCAGAGGTGTATAAAAAATGGAATTTCCAAGATTTTCAAAAAATCCTAGTTGCAGCAATAGCCGTCCACCTATTGATTAACATCCAATTTTGCTTTTTGATTTCTTATGAGCCACTCTGACAGAATCATGGTCGCCGTTTACCTATCTTTTTTCTTATATGGTTTCCATTCCCTCAAAAAGACTCGCGATCAAGATCATATTTTTGCATATAAAAATTCAGAGTTACTACTAAAGACTAAATAAATATATAGTAAAATTTTGGAAGTTCCGTTTTTTTAATTACGCTACAAAATATTTCGAAAAAAAACCTTTTAAAAAAAGGCTCTTACACGGGATGACCCCCTTAAGGTGTGTCCAAAACGCATGATTTTTTATAATATGTGACTTTCCACAAAAACCTTCTCCTGAATATGATCTTTATATTTATAAATTTTATTATTTGATGGAAAATTTAACAATTTCCTTATAATGACATAATATTTTTGCAAATTCAACTGTTTTGTTAAAAAATTTTCTTTTTGAATGAAAAATTCAACTCTTTTCGTATGATAGTAACCTTTCGATCAAAATTTATATTTTGTTGCTGATAAGTCAACTGACATATTTTTTGGTTGAAAAATATTTATTTCTGAAAATTTGTCTTTTTTATTTAAAAGTTCATCCTTTTTTAGTAGAAATATTGCATCTTTCTCGGACAAAAATGTGACTGTTTTGTTGAAAATTTAACTATTTCCTAGAAAATTTATTTTTTGTTTAGAATTTGTATTTTTCTGTCTAATAACATCCTTCTGGATCAAAATTCAGCTCTTTTTTGAAAATTTGTCTTTTTGATTCATAAATTCACCTGTTTTAGTTGAATTTTCATTTTTCTTGGACAAAAATGCAACTGTTTGACTTCAAATTCCAAAATTTTGTTGAAACATAAAATTTTTTAGTTTTTTTTTTTTCTTAGGCTTTTTGGTTGAAAATTCTGGTGTTGAAAAGAGAACTGGTATCTTTTCTGTATCAAAATGAAACTAATTTTTGAAAACTTGTTATTTTTTCTAAATTAAAAATTCATCTATTTTAAGAGAAATTTCATCTTTCTTTGATGAAAATGCAACTTCTTGGTTGAAAATAAAACTATTTTGTTTAAAAGTCATACTTTCAGTTGAAAATTCTACTGTTCTGTTGAAAATTAAACTGTTTCGTAAAAAATTTACTTTTTGTTTAATATTCATATTTTGGTGTTAAAAAATGAGTTAAAAACTACTCTGGATGAAAGTTCTACTTGAAAAATTTTTTTTTCTTTTTCTTATTGAAAATTCATCTGTTTTAGTACAAATTTCATCTTACTTGAATACAAATTCAACTATTTGTTAGAGAATTCAACTATTTCATTGAAAATTCATCCCTTTTGGTTAAAAAATTCGTTTATTTGGATGAAAAACTTAATTTCATTTATAGAAACTTACTTTTTTTTGCAACAAAATCTATATTTTGACCTTGAAAAGAGAACTGGAATCTTTTCTGGTTAAAAATTCAACTATTTTTCAAACATTTTTTTAAAAATAAAAATTGATCTGTTTCAAGAGAAATTTCACATCTTTTGGATAAAAATGCCACCATTGGGTAGAGAATTCAACAATTTCGTTAAGAAGTCATCCTTCTTGGGTAAAAATTCGTCTTTCTAGATTAAAAATTTAATTTCTTCTTCGTAAAAAGTTATTTTCTGGTTAAAAAGTCACATTTTGATCGTGAGAAGTAAACGAAAATCTTTTTCAATAGGAAGAGGGGAGGGAAAAGTTCTGTCGCACCATATCCCTTTTCCAGCTTTATGATTTTTTTACAAATACCTTCAGGATTATTTTATTTGGAATTTTATGATCAAAATGTCTTTTCTATTTATGCGTCAACTTTGAATTATGTCGATGGAAAAAGTTTTCCTGTTTGGAACAGATGTTTCAAGTATTGTCAATGAGCATAATTTTATTAATCTTCAATGAAGTGTACTAATATCATAGGTCAATCGAGTTGCCTCAAATCAAGGAACCTTTTTCGTTCTTGTATAAATTTTGAATTATGTCAGTGTTTGAAACATTTTTTGTATAATTTATATAAGTTTTTGAAGCTTCAAATGAACCGTTGTTACGAATATTATATAAATGTTCTACGTAAACACCAGATTTCTACAACACATCATTGATTAGATAAAGTATGATATCAGTTTTCACGAATTAAGTGACTAAATATTTTTGCTAAAACTGACTAATCTAAGGCTAATATCTCAGAACGATAAGCTTGTCTCCTAGAATGTGAGAGATAACGATTAGCACTCGAATATTCGTTAGTCTCATTGTTAATTAAGTTCTTTATTAAAGCAATAAACAGTTTTTCCTCTGACTTGAAAAGATGACAATTCTTTATACTCTCATTCCATCATTAGTGGTTATCCTAAATTCTATTGGTGAATATAATAATATAATATATCTTTAGTTTTAAGAGAATTCTTAGACTGTATGCAAATCAGAATGTATTTGTTTTGATCAGAATTTATGTATGGATTTAGCTGTACTTATTGGGGAACTGAGGCGGTGTCTTAGAAATGAAACAATGAATGTTCTAGAATGTTGGATGGCATATTCGTTTTGCTGAAGCTCTATTCATCAAAACTGAATCGAATATGGCTAATTCGACTTTATTCGAATCATTTTTTAATAGTTAATAAAAATAACAAAAATTGTTGTTCTTACCAGAAAATTAGCCTAGAAGAAGGTCACTATTGTGAAGGTAGTGGCCCCTTCTTTCCATTTGTGATTGCAAGGAGAGTACCTTTTTTTCATGAGATATATTGACTACTAGATTGGTAATTACTAGATTGGCGCTTCTATCTAATTTTAAGATGAAAAAAGCTTAAGGATCATTTGTGAGAAGTTTCTCAAGGCAAAAGTCCCTCAACACCCTCAAGCTAGTCTCATAATATCACTACAATGGGTTCCATCTATAACATATATGGTTGTGTACTTTAAGAAAAATATGTACCTTAAAAAAATGTAATTCTGCTTCTTGTTGCAGAGTTCAGTTCGCAGTTTGACTGCTTACCTAATGGTGAGCCCATTCCAAGTGTTCCTCGTTTCAGACTTTCTGATTTTTCTGAGTCTTCTTCTTCTTCTCCTGCCGAGCCTCTTCTTCGTGCCAGGTCTAAGTCTCCTCCAGTCAGGTCCAGTCCTTCTCCTGCCAGGAGCAGAACTCATCGTGCCAGGCAGGCTACTTCGCTCATACTTGGGTATGATGTTCGACATCTTGAATTTATTCGGCTTATTCCCAACACGAATCCACATAGGGTATTCGAAATTCGAAGATACACATTTCCTCCAAATAAACCAATTGTAATGAGAGTAGGAAGGGGATTTGTGCCCGCGCCAACCGAAGAGCGAAAAGTATTAACGGCAGCCAATGGTGACGTCTTTGCAATATTTGAGAGTCATTCAATTCTTCGTGGAATATACTCATGTAATCCTGGCACAAAGAAACGGGTTAAAATAAACATGAAAAGCTGCGCGGTTAGCGAATTAAACCGAGACGAAACTGATGAAACTCCCTTAGGAAGCCGCAAGCCAGTCACACAGAATTTTAGAGTAGTGAACGTAAACGACATTACTGAACAACATCAATTTAACGGTGGATTTGGGCGCGCGTATAACTTTTTAATGGAGAATTATTTTTTGTAAAAGCTTCTTTGGTTTTAACGGACACATTATTGTCACGAGTCTGGCGCTTCGCCTTCGAATAAGGGGTTCATCCCATGTGACGGTTTCAAAAAAACGATTTTTTGTGCATAAATACAATCTTGTTCATGTATAGAATATACTGGTGAAGTATTTTTCCAAAATTCAAAGTCGTTGAAAAGTTACATCAGTAAGAAGTTAAGGTGTTTAGAGCGTGCGGCCGATCGCTCGATGGGGCGGAAAAAAAAGTCATTGTGTACCTTCGGATATTTACACTGTTAAAACTTCCCGCATAAAACTTCCACTAAATGTATTGGAAGTTTATTTCTGAAATGTGGGGTAACGCTACAATACATAATGTTGTAGTTTTCGAATGCAACGGATCATGTAGCGACACATGGGTCGAATGAGGCGCATGCGCACAATTTTCGACTTATTTACGCTACAATACATGTATTGCAATTCCGGCATTTCAATACCGTGTTTGCAATTTTGCCTTAGGTTTGTATTGTAGAAGTGTTGGAGAATTCCAAACATTTTTAACAGTGTATCCGAGGCCGATTATATACAAACGCAGATATACGCACACATATTCAGAGTGGCACTGCTAGCCTGAAAGTCTGAAACTCGAACTGAATGTAACGGTTTTGTTCAAATCTTGTATTTTTCTGTAGAAAAGTCTAGTGACATCCTTCTGGATCAAAATTCAACTCTTTTTTGAAAATTTATCTTTTTGATTTAAAAATTCACCTGTTGAAATTCAAAATTTTTATTGGAAATTAGAATTTTTTCGTTCTTTTTTTTCTGAGACTTTTTGTTTGATAATTATGATGTTTTGTTGATAATTTAACTATTTTGTAGAAAATTTACTTTTTGTTTAATATTCATATTTTAGTGTTGAAAAATGAATTAAAAGCTTTTCTGGATGAAAGTTCAACTTAAAAAAAATGTTATCCTTTTCTTATTGAAAATTCATCTGTTTTAGTACAAATTTCATCGATCTTGAATAAGAATTCAACTTTTGTTACGAGTCCCCTTGGAATTTGAACAATTATTTTAATTTAGCTTTATTATTAACTCGTAATCCAAGCATCCAGTGACACTAGTGCTATCAAGCAACACCTGGGATGCTCGGAACAAAATTACATATATATTAATATTACTTGAAAAAAAATAAGAACAATTTCAGTTGAAGCTTATCGTTTCTTCAGTCGGTCGTAACAAAGTGTTGGTGGCAGCGGTGGGATCGCTTCGCGCGCTATTACATGCGCTTTGCTACCAATTTTTAGTTTCGGTTTACAAAATTGAAACTTTTGTCTTTTCTTTATAAAACAAATGTGTAGATCTTTTTTTTTCATCAAATAACGCAATTGAAACTTAATTTAACAAATTAGAATTAAGATTTTGTGCTGAAAGCACGAGTTTTATTTCTGGTTAATCCTAGATTAGGTTCGCAACATAATGGAAACTTAATTACAAATATTGAATATAAAATTTGGTACTAGTTGCAGGAGTTTCATTCTCAATTAATATTAAGTTTAAATTGCATTCAATTTGAAAAGTAAAGATGTACTAAAATGTACAGAACTGAAACTTTGTGCTAGAAGTATGAGTTTTTCTTCGGTCAACATTTCACATTTTTAAACTTCAAATTTCAAGCTGCAGATTGAGTGTAAGTTGGAGGTAGGTTTTCTTTTGATTTTAATCTTATTTATTATCTGACCTTTGCTACTGAATTACATGTGAAGATTATATTCAGTAATAAAATTCGTACTATAAATGCTAATGCCCTTACTGACCTAGTAAAATGTATTGAAAAAAAAGAGAGGTAATTTCCAGATAGATTAAAAATTTATGCACTGAATCATTATGGCCTTCACCGACCCAATCGATTTGTAAGAAAATTTGTCTAAAATATCCTATTATCGGGAATGACGGAAAACGAGTAATTTGAGTGCTTGCTATTTTTTCACTAGAGACGAATAGAATCAGGTACTCATGTCTCAAATACACGAGATTTTCAGGGTTCCTTTAAAAAGAACTGGGCATGTGCCCAGGGCACATCCCACATATATGGCAAAACCCTCAAAATCTTAACTTACCGAAGCAAAACCTTTGGCAAGGTCATTCCAACCCAAATAATCAAAATCAATTCCCCTGGCCCAATCAACAGAATCCAAATTCTTTTAATCAACCCCGGTGGTCTCCTCGAGAAGGTGATTCTAGGTCAAGTTCACCGGGCATACCTTATAAATCAGTTTCAGATTATTTAAACTCAATTCTGACTTGTCGCGACGATCCAGCGACGAGTCCAAAGCCTCAGAAACGCTTGACCGTGAAAATTCTGGAGGATGCCGAAGCATCTATTATACCAAAACCCACTTGAGGAATCCCCTGTCATTAGGAAATCTGCACCCCAATTTCGTAGTCCGGATACCACTCTTTTTGTGGATCCTGGCTCGGGAGTAAATCTACTCAAGCTGAAGGCTATACGTGGCGAGTTAGAAGTAGAGCCTAGCGATTCCATCACCATTCACGGCATAATGGAGCATCCTGTAGATACGTTAGGTACTATCAATGTTACACTGGGACAGGTTCATGTCGAATGTCACGTCGTGAATCATTCTTTCCCAATCACTTCGGACGGCATACTAGGTAGGCCTTATTTGCGACAAGAGCAAGCTCAACTCTCTTTTCGGCATAGCACACTTGTTACTGCTTCAGAACCTATATCTCCTAATTACTTTATAGATGCGCAGTCCCAAGAAGCAAACAAGGCTTTGAAATCACAAACCCTTTTCACGAATTATGTTGATTAGGGCCAGAACCAGGCAACCGACAGCGATAGAGACACTTAATCCCGATACCTCAGATGGTTATTCACCTAGAGTTAAAACCCGAGAAGGATTATATATCAATTCCCCGACAGGAAATCATACCATTCGAGTATTACTCCTTTCCGGACGAAGAGAGCTCGGAATCTGAGGTAGAGGATTTTTCGACAAATCCGCCCCTTGATTCAAAATCCTGTAGCGCAACCCGTGTCGAACGGCTACTAAGGAGCCTTCGCATATCTCATTTAAACCTAGAGGAGCAGGAGTATGTCACACGCTGGGTAGAGGATTTCGAGGATTTATTTGATGTCAATGGAGAGCCCCTCACTGCCACTCACTTGGTTCAGCATAGGGTGCCTACCATCGATGACGGGATCATCAATAGGAAGTCTTATCGTCATTCTCTTAATGATACTAAAAAAATACTTCTAGCAACTGAGAAACAGCGCAAAATAGGAATAACGGAGATTCCAAGTCGCCCTATAATTCTCCTCTACTATTAATCCCGAAAAAAATGGACGGATCCGGAGAGAAGAAATTTAGAGACCTACCCCGATGAGCGTGCTAAGACGGCATTTTCTACCCCGCGAGGTCATTCTCAATATTTGCAAATGCCAATGGACATCAAGAACGCCCCCGCAACATTTCAAAGACTGATGGTCACAGTTCTGAATGGTATACATGGGACTGACGTCAAAACTCGACGTCTTCTCTCTCGCTTACAAAACGCTAACCTGAAACTACAGTCTGATAAGTATGACTTCCTACGAACGGAGCTCGCTTATCCGGGACACATTATTACTGGAAACAAAGTTAAGACAAACCCAGCTAAAATAAGTGCCATGAAAAACTTCCCTCATCCTAAAAAGGTTCATCCAGGATTATGCCAAGATTTCAAAACCTCTAGCCGAACTTTTTAAGAAGACGGGAGAGTGGAAATGATGATCCGAGCAAGAACAAAGCTTTCAAACCTTAAGGGTATATCTGTGTAACGAACCGATTCTGCAGAACCCAGATTTCTCGAAACCATTTAAACTCACAACCGATGCCTCGGTCTACACCATAGGCGCAGTACTAACACAAGAAAAGCAAGGCGTGGATATGCCTATCGCTTTCTATTCTAGAATCAAGAAACGCGTGCGAACAGCGCTATTTCAAGACAGAGAAGGAATGTTTGGCTATTGTCTACTCCGTTACAAACTTCCGCCCGTACTTTTATGGCCGAAAGTTTGTACTGGCTTGTGACCGGAAACCCGGAAGGTTGGGAAGAGTTATTTGAAACTAGCGATCAGGAGAAAGAATCCGAAAACAAATCAAAGGATCCTCAATGGAAGAAAGCTACCGCTCTAGCCTTTTTTAGCCATGATAGATCCCAAAAGGTAATAACAATAACTCGCTCACAAGGAAACCTTCCCGAATCCGAAAAGCCAGCAGACAATGAATCCGCTCCCAAAGATTTTCCAAGAACGAAAAGGTCCTTATCGGAAAGGGTCGCGGGAGGCAGGCGGTCAGCTATGACAAAGCCAAGTACTTCAGCGTCTAAAATCTTGATAAAACCTGCTGTATCTTCCAAAAAATCAGGGCTCTTAACTGAGATGTCGAAAGAGCTAGCGACCGCACTTCCCAAGTTTCAGCTTAAGAAATCAACAGTCAAGAGTCGAGGAAGGCCCCCTAAATCACACCCACCGACGAACCCAGATGAGTCTTATAGGTCTGTCGTTAAGATTGCACAAGGTTCGAATTTAAACCAAAGCACCATCGCTTCAAGGCTAAAAAAAAAAGAAAAACGCATGTACGTGAAAATCTTACAGCCCCTAGTTACAGTAGGGAATCAACTGGCGAAGCGTCATCCCGTGATGGATCCCCCGATGATGATTCGAATGCTCCCGTATTTAGGACGGACCACAGTGCTTTTCTGGAAGTAGAATCCGAACTTCCGGCCCCAAAAATTTTGTTCTCAAGTAAAAACGAAGCTTCTTCCCTGGGGACTGGCTCCCAAATGGTAGGTCCTGGAAAAGAAATCGTAGATGTGTATATCGACGGTGCCTGTTGCCACCACACAAAAGGGGAACCTAAAGCTGGAATCGGGGTTTGGTTTGGAAAGGATCACCCTTTAAATGCGTCAAAAAGGGCCCAAAGCCGTCAAACAAACAATTCCGCGGAGATTCAGGCTGCCACCTTGGCTGCCATTAAGGCTCATGAGGCCAGAATCAAAAACCTTCGTTTTCATACCGACTCCCAATTTCTGATAGATAGCGCTACTGAATGGATTCCTAAATGGGAAGAAAATAGGTAGAAAAATGCAGAAGGAAAACCTGTTATCAATAAAACTGAGTTCGAAAAACTGAAGGAAGCTATCGGTTCCTTAAACGTCGATTGGGCTCATGTTCCCAGTCACAAAGGTATATTAGGCAATGAAATGGCTGATCAGCTAGCTAGAGCAGGAGCAGGATAACCGGAACCCGATTTGGAATCTCCCCAGGAGCCATCCCAAGAAGGTCTTGTTCTAAACGAGAACCCTACCTCCCACGCATGCGTTATAGATGTTAGCCCTCCCCCAGAGAAAAATTGATGAAAGTGATGAAAGTGATGAGAGTGATGACAACATTGATTGCAGCTTAGAAAATATCTAGACGCCATTGATCCATGTGGAGAGTCTGATGATGACGAATTCTCTAACAGAATAGATAATTTTCTAAAGTCCTTTAGTGAGCACACGAAAGAAAGTCAAACTCCCAATAAAGCAGTCACATTCGAATCAGCAAAGGAAAACATTGAAATAGGCGAACTTTGCCTCCCTATGGTTCAGGCTTCAGCGGAACCGACTGGAAGGGCTAGGAAAAGTATCGTCCGTTTTAGGGGTATGGAGGATATAGACGAGTCCCCCATTGTTAGTCAACAACCCCCACGAAGATCATTGTTTCCGACTCCTCTAACGACTACTACTCCTGCGGCCAAATCCACCCCTTGCTTCAGAGGTCCCGGAACTCAGGGTTATGATAGTTCAGCTCGAGGTAAAGCAAAAATTCGACCGCGTTAGCGACAAGGGTCGAATGAGTTAGGGAACCGCTCTGAATTATCTCAGAATTTTGCCCTTCAATCGAATTTAATTCACGTAGAAATGACCTATATAGACGCACCATCACCCCCTCCGGAAACCAAGTCTACAGAGGAAAAAGAAAAATCTAAGCCGGTTAGGTTAGAAACGGTCGGAACTGTAGTGATCCATCAATGGACTGAACCTCTGACCTATCGCCAAAATAACTATGCTCATTTTATCTCGGAAGATTGTGAGCCAGCTAACCCTATTTAAAATTTTTAGTAGCTATGGAGTGTTCAAATGTCCAAGACGTCCAGGATAAACGACCTCAGTTGGGTCAAATAATGGTAACGCCTCGAAGACGTCATGGCGTCTACTCCATCGTAGTGAAATGAAATCATTTCGATGAGATCAGTTGGAAGGACGTAACCGTCGAAAACCTGTCGAATGGCAAGTTCCAGTGATTTGTTAGGAACATTGTTCCAAAAAAAATTGGAAGAATTGATGAACGATATATTCCGGGGTAGTGAAATTAAATTCACTCTATGTCACGGAAAACTGGAAGTACCCCCAGAGGACATGCGTAGCAAAATACTTGCTACCACGACGGTCTCATGGGTGGGCATAAAGGAGTCACGAAGACATATAGACGAATTAGGGAACGTTTCACTTGGCCGAGTATGCGCGATGATATCAACGAGTACATCCGAGGATGTAAGAGCTGTTTAGAAAATAAACTTTTCCGTGCAAAAACACGGGAATCAATGTTTATAACAGACACCCCGTTAGGAGTTTTCAATAAAGTATCGCTGGATACCGTGGGTATTGGCAGTGCCAATAACAGATTTAAAAACAACAACCATTGCCCATTCAGTGGCAACACACCTTATTTCTCACTTTGTGGGCCCGCGATGCGTTCTGACTGATCGAGGTGGTAGTTTCATCAGTAAATTGATGCGGAACCTTGAAAGGATTTTTGGCGTGAAACAAGTGTGTTCGCTATGTTCGCCTACAACACCTCGGTGCATGAAGCAACAAACTTTACACCCTAAGAATTGATTTACGGGCGAATTGCGCGTTTTCCTAGCGCTTTTCCATCTGACGAGCGTCTCGAAACCTACGGGTCCTGTTTGAAAAATTTGATCAATAAATTAAATTAGATACGAAAAGTCGCCGCGAGAAATGTGATCAAAGCAAAGCAGCGCTCCTAAGAACGCTATGATCAAAAAGCGCGACCGTTAAATAATAATAACGTAATTTTAGAAACAGAAAATGGTTCGCGCTTTGCCAAGTACGCGGATAATGGAAGAATTAAGCCTTCAGTTCCAAGATCCTGTTCAAGAGATCTTGCCGATTGGGATTCGAAAACGATCAAGCCGATTAACTCTGTTCAACGGGCTGATAGGAGAAATCTTATATCCCATAACAGGATTGATGGCTGATGCCCAGCGTCAGAAAATTGATGGGGAAATGCAGCATCTGAATGCTAATCAACAAAATTCAACTCACCTTTTAGGACAACAAACTCACATCGTGAGAGCAAAAATAGAGAAGCTTCACACCTATGTGGAAGCTAAGGATAAACAAATACAATAGGATCTTTAATCTTTTGTTGCCAAAGTCAATATGATCAACGCAATTAACACCCCGATGGAATACCAACAGATGCTGGTCAAGACCCTGAATTCGATAGAAATTGGTTTAGATGACTACCTGCGATCTGCGAACCAGCTATTGGACTCCATTCATTCAGCTCGGCAAGGAAAATTACACATTATGCTACTTACATCCGAACAGTTGAAGCCGATTCTGAGAGACACACAGGACCATGCTCCCAAGATCATGTTTCCGCTAGCTGGACCATCAATTAGCTTGGACAATCTCACACAGATTGCTACGACCACAATAACAACCAGTAGAGGGAAATGAAAAATTACTCTAGATATTCCTCTTTTAGAAAAAAAAGAATACATATTGTACCAGATTCATCCCGTACCGGTACTTTAACCCATTTTGGAAAACAGAACTGGAAGAGCCTATATCCAACCTAGGACCGAGTACATTGCCTTAGAAGAAACTGAAAGAACGTACCTGATATTACCGACGGAAGATTTTCAAAACTGCTTGGACCTCAAAACTTACTTCTTGTGCAAGGGATTACAACCTATCTGCGAATCTGCATTTCACAAAATTTGTGAAAGCGAATTATTGTTGCGGCCGTCACTTGAAGTCATGCAAACATGCAATATAAAATTATACCTTTACCCAGGGCCCTATTGGAAAATAATCAAGGTCTTAGGAGGATGGATTTATTCTCTAACTAACGTTACTACGACTGAAATAGTTTATCAAGGACATCAACCAGAATCCATCCAGCTCCAAGGATCGGGGTTACTACGAGTACTACCCGGGTGCATAGTTCAAATAGAATCTATAATTCTACCCGGCATTCCCATAAAAAGAGACCCAACAGAATTTACTTATGAAGCTCCATTACATTTGGAACTGGGAAAGATATCACCTACACTAAACCAACATCAACAAAAATTAACGTGCTTACTGAAACCGGTAAATTCAAAAACAAAACAAAACCTGGACTTCAAAGCTGACCAGTCCTTAGATGAAATTGAAAAACAATTGATTACTCTCTAAGACAATGAAGAGAACCGAGGAAGCCATAAAATTCTGATTCACGGATCATACGTAGGACTGGGATTCTTAGCACTAGGCGCGATAATGTACCTTATTTGAGGACATCTAAGCATGGTAGCCACTATGCTCACTGCTTCCCTAACCTCCAAGAGCTTCCGAAGAAAATTAAAAAGGTTATTGAAAGTCACACCGGAAAGCCAATATTCTAACAGATTCGAACCTTTGTATGAAGAGGCCCATGCCAACGTCGATGTTCACCAATCCCAAACGCGAGGCTCGCCATCCACGCGGCAGTCACCCTTTCATCTTATGAGCTTGTCCTGTTTCCAATGTAAAGGAATAGAGGTGGTAGTAATAGGCAAACATTAAAAAGTGTTGAGAAAAAAACTTGTATCCTTGTGTTAAAAATAAATCTAGAGAGGGTATGGTTTTCTTATGTGGTCTCATCAATTGTTGTTCCTTTTTGTCAAACTTATTCCCAACTTTGGTCAGCGAACAGCAAGTATGGCATTTCCAGTGAAAAGAGAGTGAAGCAACGATCTCGCAAAATAAAAAAACAATCCTTCGAACAAAATAAGAAATGACATTTTGGACCTCCGGGCTACTTGAAAGAAAATAAGAACAATTTCAGTTGAAGCTTACTTTTCCTTAAGTCGGTCGTAATTTATGATCAATTAAATTAGAGCCTCCGAAGCATTGGACTGTTAGCATCTTATGCAATTCGAAGGGAGAAAAATAAAATATTGATGATATTAATATTAATATCTTTAGGGAAAAAAAATATTTGGAAATTACTAATAACTCGAAACGATGAAATCCATATTTCCAATTCTGTTAACATTTATTGTGCAATTTATATTGGTTTCCAAGGCTTTAAATGAGCCGTTATTATAAACGTCATATGAATGTTCTACGTGAACACCAGATTTCTACAACACATGATTGATTAGATAAAGTATGATATCAGTTTTAACGAATTATGTGACTTAAGTTTTTTTCCATCAAACTGACAAGTGCAATATAGCTAATTTAATGCGAATATCTTAGAACGAAAAGCTTGAGGTCTATAATGTAAGTCTATAATATAGAACCATTAAATATTTTTTCTCTGATTAAAAAAGATGTCGATTCTGTATACTCTTATCTTTTCATTGACGGCTATCCTAAATTCTATTGGTAAATATAATAATATAATATATAAATAGTTTTGATTGTATTTTTTTAGGCTTTGTAATGGTAACATTTTCCAGTATTTTCAAATCCATTTGATTGAACCTTTCAAAATTTAAAAATGTTTAATACAATGTTCTAACATAAGCAATTGTCCGGATGAGTGTATGTGTGTGCGGATGTGTGCGAGTGTGTGGATATCACACTTTTTATGAGCAAGATAACTTGAAAAAGGTTGCAGATAAACTGATAAAATTTGGAGAGCTTATTTTCACCAGAAAGGATTATTTTTCGAAAATCGTCAACTGGCATTTTGTTTTGTATACTGATGCTAACATGCCTTGAAGTTGTTCTCTTCAATTTTCATTGATCCTCTAAAGCGAATCATATTGAGTTGAAATTCTAGATCAAAATAGCTGCAACAATTTGATACCCCAACTTTCAGTGTGATAAGCCAGAGATATTGTAAAAATAATTCCCGGTTCTAGAATGATCATAAAAATTGTAAAGTCTTGCGCAATAATTGTTTCTCTCAGAAACTCAGCTTTATCCTCATATAATCAGTTTTCGAAACAAAATTTTGTCTACTGCAAGAAAGATATGTACCTCAAAAAATGTATGTAATTCTGTATCTTGTTGCAGAGTTTAGCTCGCAGTTTGAGTGTCTACCCAACGGTGATCCTATTCCTGGTGTTCCTCATTGCAGACTTTCTTATCCTTCTGAGTCTTCTCCTCCTCCTGCCGAACCTCTTCTTCGTGCCAGGTCTAAGTCGCCTCCAGTCAGGTCCAATCCTTCTCCTGCCAGGAGCAGAACTCCTCGTGCCAGGCAGGCTACTTCGCTCATACTTGGATATCATGTTCGAGATCTTGGATTTATCCGGCTTATTCCCAACACAAATCCACGCAGGATATTTGAAATTCGAAGACACACATTTTCTCCCGATAATCCAATTGTAGTGAGAGTAGGAAAGGGATATGTGCCCATACCAACTGAAGAGCAAAAAGTATTAACAACAGTTGATGGTGACGTCTTTGCAATATTTGAGGGTCGTTCAATTCTTCGTGAAATGTACTCATCTAATCCTGGCAAAAAGACGCGGGTTATAATAAACATTGAAAGCGGCGCGGTAGGCGAACTAAACCGAGACGAAGCTGATGAAACTCCCTTAGGAAGCCGTAAGCCAGTCACACATAATTTTAGAATCGTACATGTAAACGACATTACACAGTAAAAAAAGGATGAATTTTGTGCAGAATATTTTGCTCCAACTATCATTTGACTCTCGAGATCATAATGATCTGTCCATTCGGATCACCTTGATCATCTTTTTCGGATAATTTTTCAGACTGAACAAAATGGCCGCCAATTTTTGGCGCCAATGTCATAACGACATAACCTGAAAATGGTATCTATCCGAAAACAAGTGAAAATCCCACATAGCACACTCAGTGATGCCAATACTGGCGCCTTTTGCTACTGCGCTTGCGTTCGGGCCGCGCACTTGTTGGCCGCAGTTGGCGCGCAATTCAAAATTGGAATTTAAAACAATTCTTGTAATTTAAATGAATAATTATTTATTATTTTTAACTGACTCGTATTTTTCTTGAAATTTTGAAAAATCTTTCAAAATTTAGGAAAATTGTGTCATAATTTGCTGAATTTTCCCAGGAATTTTAAGAAAATTTGTTTATTCTCTTGAAACCTTTCGAAATTCTGTTGAAGATTCTAATATTTATTTTTGAAACCTTTAAGAATCTAAATTTCTAAAAATTTAGTGAAGTTTGAAATTCTTTTCGAATCTTTTTAATTCTTCTAAATATTTCTTGAATTTACTCGATTTTTTTATCTCACCAAATTGAAATATTTTGCTTTAAAATTTGTTACACTCTTTCTCGAAACTTTAGGAAATCGTTTGATATGTTTGAAAGCCTTTTTTAATTTCCTCTTGAAGTTCATTTTTCAAAATGAAAAATCATTTGAAATGTTCACACTAGTCTTAAGAAAATTCTTTTTTTAATCTACTCAGACCTGCTCAACCTTCTGATCTTTAGAAACTATTTAAACTTCTAAATATCTTTTAATCTTACTCAATTTTTTCCAAAAATTATGTAATATTTTTTTTGACCAAAAAATTAATCTTCCACCAAAAAAGACGAATTTTCAACAGACTTGAAATTGGTAAAGTGTTTTATGAAAAGCACATAAGACTTGCATTCAATCCTTTCGAATAATTTACGATTAAAATTCTTGTGTTGTAAAATAAATAACATTTGACGTTAAGTACTTTCTCTAGTTATTGTTTCTATCTGCAATACAAGAGACAGCCTACTATTAAATTGATGTCTATCAATAATCAAGATCTTGCAGCAAAGAAAAGAAAACGCAATCGTTATGTGGTACTAATGCGAATGATGAACCTTGCTCTAGAAAATCATTTGACAGAAAAAAAAATTTCATTGCTCTATAACCATAAATCATAACCAATTGATTGGTTACTTCCTTGGAGAAAATTCATCAGTGTTTTTTATTCAAGAAAAATGATCTGTATCATTTGAAGAATTCAAAATTGAATTTTGGTGTCAAAGAATCAAAACTATAATTTGGTGATTGTGAATTCTCTTTTGTTAAAGCTCCTTTGGCTTTAACGAACACATTTTAATCACGCATCTCGTGCTTATATTTTTTTGTGCTTCCTCCCTCGAATTGGCAAAGTAATTCATCGAATCTTCAACAGAAATTTCGAGATTTTCAAGTGTACCATAAAACGGGGTAATTTTGGACAGGTGGGGTAATTTCGGACTCCCCTAAATTTCGTAAATTTAAGGATAAATCACTCAAAACTGTTCCAAGCATCTGGAAGCATTTCAAGCTTCGACTGATTCTAGATTTTGGTGAAGGCCACCCACCTCAAGTAATTCAAAATATAAATTTAGAAATATCAGAAATTACCCCACATATCCGACATTACCCCGTTTGATGTTACACTTGATAATCTTGAAATTTCTGATAAAGATTCCATGAATTAGGTTACCAATTTGAGGGTAGGGACACAAGATGATTTAATTAGCATGAGATGCGTGATGAAAATGTGTTCGTTAAAGCCGAAGGAGCTTAAACAAAAGAGAATTCACAATCGCTGAATTACAGTTACCATATCAGTTGCCAATTGCCATATATTTCGCAGTTTATAAGGCGACTGGAGAGAACGCTAACCCACGCACCCTGACTGCCCCGAGATCCACACCTTCTTCGTCAATGGGGGACATTCTACGATAATTGTCCATGTGAAGAGTTAATTTAGAAAACATTTTTAAAAATATACTGAAGGAAGGTTCAAAGAATGATTTTCAAACCATAACTTTCAATTTCACCCACCACCTTGACAATACAGAGTGATCACACTCTGTATTGTGCACTGAACATGCTCAAAGAAATGTAAAGTAGCATTCTTATGTAAAGTTCATGCTAAAAACTGTATTTTTAAAAATGTTTTCTAAATTAATTATTCTTATGGACAGGTGTCTGAGAATGGCCCTCTTTGACGAAGAAGGAGTGGATCTCGGGACAGCGAGGGTGCGTGGGTTAGCATTAGCACATTATAAGGTTGTTATGGCAAAGTTAATCGAATACTTGCAAATACTGTTGAGCAAATTGAATACTAATACGAAGAACATAGTTTGGTTAAAAATTCTATTATTTAGTTGAAAATTCAATTATTTTGCTGAAAGCAACCATATTTTTGAAAAGCCATCTTTTTTTTTTAAATTAAAAATTCGAATTCTTTGTCAAAAAATCATTTTTCTAGTTGAAGGTTCATCTCTTTTGTTGTATATTCAACTGTTTTGATGAAAATTCATTTCATTTTTGATTAAAAATAAACTTTTCCGATCAAAGCTGATCCCTTTTGGTCAACAATGCAAATGTTTAGTTAAAATATCACCTGTTAAATGCTTGATTGAGAATTATTTTTTTTTCTCAAATTCAACAATTTCGTTGGAAATTCGTTTTTTTTCTTCAAAGTTATTTTTTATCTGATTTTCCATCTGAAAATTTAATCATTCCATTTTTTGGTTGAAATCAACTAGTGCAAATTTTTTTTTCTAATGAATTCAACTGGTTAAAAATTTGTCGTTCAGTGAGAAGGTTGATCTTTTATTGTAGGGAATTCATCTTTCTTGGTCGAAAACAAACATTCTTCCAAAAAATTGACTGGTTTTGGTTTAGTTCTATTTTTTTCCAAAGTTGATAATTTGGTTTAAAATGTATCCTGGTATGTTAAAAATCCAACAATTTGATTAAGAACACAACATATTTCGACGTGAAATCTTAGCAATGTAAAATTGTTCACAATGAATTCAATATGGTATTTACATGAATTTCACTCATAAAAATTTGAAGGAAAAAGTACCAACTCCAAAGACGGGGTGTCCAAAATAGCCAAAATTAATCATGCAGTTTCCAGATGGCCCTTAGGAACAACTTGTCCTATTCCAACCAATTGCCCTGAATTTTTTTTTCTGTAAAATAACTTTGAAGATGTTAAAAATTCAATGGAATAATTCGTGTTCAGTTTTGTCTAGAAGTAATCACCCAGTATAGCAAGTGTTACAAGACAAGAAGTTGAAGTGGTACCCAGTGGTACCGTTACGGAGACGCCCTTGGGCCTACTGTTATAATAATCTTTGTAGGAAGAGATAAGCGCGAAATGCTGCAGTCGCTTTGTTCCATTTTTGTTGCTCATCCACAAACGCCTCATTGTGAGATATGAAGTTATTGAAAGTCCTTATCAATAGTTCAATCTGAATACTATCCTCTTCTGATCATTATTCTACAGCCTGATGACATCCTTCGCTCCCTACCCGGACCCAAAAATATTTACTATTTATCGCTGCATATTTGTCTTTCCTATTTATCTCTGTCCTGGTACTAATTCTTTCAATTTTATGATACGTTTTTGAGACTAACAGTCATTTTTTTGCAAAATATATTTTTTTTTGCCTTTGGATAGTCGACAACATTGTTCATAATTGTTCTATCAATCATTGGGGCAATAGGTTTCGATAGGTGAAGACCACAAAAGGGAATTCTGAGCAGTTGTATTAGGAAACTTGACTTCTAAGTTCGAGAGCAAAAATGCAAAAATGATGCTTCATGCAAAAATGATGCTTCATGAAAAAATGATGCTTTATGCAAACATGATGATTGATGCAAGGACGATGCTTCATGCAAAAACGATGCTACTTGCAAACATGATGCTTGATACAAAAATAATGCTTTTTGTAAGTATGATGCTTTACGTAAACATGATGCTTCATGCAAGAATGATGCTTCATGAAAAATGGTGCTTCATGCAAACATGATGCTTGATGCAAGAACGATGCTTCATGCAAAAATGATGATTCGTGCAAACATAATGCTTCTTGCAAGCACGATGCTTCATTTAAACATAATGCCTAATGCGACATGACGCCTGATGCAAGAACGATGCTTCATGCAAAAATAATGCTACTTCCAAACATGATGATTGATGCAAAAATAATGCTTTTTGCAAGCATGATGCTTTACGTATACATGATGCTTTATGCAAAAATGATGTTTCTTGCAAGCATGATGCTTCATAAAAACATGATGTTTCATGAAAATATGATGCTTTATGCAAATGTGATGCTTTATGCATAGAAGATGCTTCATACAAAAATGATGCTTCATGAAAAAATGGTGCTTCATGCAAACATGATGCTTCATGCAAATGTGATGCTTTATGCACAAATGATGGTTTGTGCAAACATAATGCTTCTTGCAAGCACGATGCTTCATTTAAACATAATGCCTAATGCGACATGATGCCTGATGCAAGAACGATGCTTCATGCAAAAATGATGCTACTTCCAAACATGATGATTAATGCAAAAATAATGCTTTTTGCAAGCATGATGCTTTACTTATACGTGATGCTTCATGCAAGAATGATGCTTTATTGGAAAATGATGCGTTATGCAGATATGATGCTTCACCTAAAGATGATGCTTCATTTAGGCATGATGCTTTATGAAACATGATGCTTCATGAAACATGATGATTTATGAAACATGATGCCTGATGCAAGAACGATGCTTTATGCATGAAAAAGATGATGATTCATGCAAAAATGATGCTTCTTGCAAGCGTGGTGCTCCACGTGAACGTGATGCTTCATGGAAACACGATGTTTCATAATAATATGATGCTTCATGCAAATGTAATTTTTTATGCGAAAATGATGATACGTGCAAACATAATGCTTCTTGCAAGAACGATGCTTCATTTAAACATAATTCCTAATGCGAAATAATGCCTGATGCAAGAACGATGCTTCATGCAAAAATGATGCTATTTCCAAACATAATGATTAATGCAAAAATAATGCTTTTTGCAAGCATGATGCTTTACGTAGACATGATGCTTTATGCAAAAATGATGCTTTATAGGAAAATGATGCCTTATGCAGATATGATGCTTCATCTAGAGATGATGCTTTATTTAAGCATGATGCTCTACGAAACATGATGCTTGATGCAAGACCGATGCTTCATGCATGAAAAACATGATGCTTCATGCAAAAATGATGTTTCTTGCAAGCATGATGTTTCACGTAAACATGATGCTTCATGAAAACATAATGTTTCATAAAAATATGATGCTGCATGCAAATGTGATTCTTCATGCAAAAATGATGATTCGTGAAAGCATGATGCATTCCGTAAACATGATGATATATGCAAGAATGATGCTTTATGGAGAAATGATGCTTTATTGAAAGATAATGCTTCATTTAGGCATGATGCTTCATGAAACATGATGCTTGATGCAAGAACGATGCTTCATGCATGAAAGATGCTTTTTGCAAACATGATGCTTCATGCAAAAATGATGTTTCTTGCAAGCAGGATACGTCACGTAAACATGATGCTTCATGAAAACATGATGTTTCATAAAAATTTGATGCTTTATGCAAGAATAATGCTTTATGGAAAAATGATGCTTTATGCAAATATGATGCTTCATTAAAAGATGATACTTTATTCAAGAATGATGCTTTATGCAAACATGATGCTTGATGCAAGGACGATGATTCATGCATGAAAGATGCTTCTTGCGAAACATGATGCTTCATGCAAAAATGATGTTTCTTGCAAGCATAATATTTCACGTAAACATGAAGCTTTCTGAAAACATGATGCTTCATAGAAATATGATGCTTTATAGAAATATGATGCTTCATGGAAATGTGATGCTTCATGCAAAAATGATGATTCGTGAAAGCATGATGCTTTCCGTAAACATGATGATATATGCAAGAATGATGCTTTATGAAAAAATGATGCTTCTTTTGAAGATGATGCTTTATTTAAGCATGATGCTTCATGAAACATGATGCTTGTTGCCAGAACGATGCTTCATGCATTAAAGTTGCTTTTTGCAAACAAGATGTGTCATGCAAAAATTATGTTCCTTGCAAGCATGATGCATCACGTAAACATGAAGCTTTCTGAAAACACGATGTTTCATAGAAATATGATGCTTCATGGAAATATGATGCTTTATGCAAAAATGATGATTCGTGCAAACATAATGCTTCTCGCAAGCATGATGCTGCATGCAAAAATGATACTTCTTGCCAACTTGATGCTTCACGTGAATGCTTCTTGCGATTTTGATGCTTTGTGTAAACGTTGTTGTATTTTATTGTAGTTTAAAGTTTCTACAAAAATCTACAAGAATTTACAGCCTTTGAATCCAAAAAAAATTTCTTTTCCGACCTAGAATGACAAAATTGAGAATATTGCAATAAGATAATTTTAAACCAGGCTGTGTACATGATCGCTATTACAAAAAAGCTTCGATGTTTAAACTTTGAAGGAATGGTAGAATATTAAAATACAATAATGAATAACCTTGATTAAACAAACAAAAAAACCTTACGTTTGAAATTTTTCTCACACATATATAGCAACCGATTGGACACCATATGTCATTTAAAATTATGTCATTGCAATGTTCTCAATATTTTTCATACTATGTAAAAAAAGAACAACTTTTTGACTGAAAATAAAAATTAAACAGTTGAGAAAGAATTGGTCACGTTAATTAAAATTAAAGGATTCGAACTCTTGATGATAAGAATTTTTTCATTCAAAGTTTAAAAAAACTGATACACAAATTAGAACACTCGACGTGGAATACTTTTGAATTTTAAACTTTTAAAATTGAAGCTTGAAAAAATTTTAATCCAAAAGCTCAATAATTTTCGGGTATAAAATAGAAGTTTTTAAATTTTTCCATTTAAAATTTCTCAATTGTAAGTTGTTAAAATTTGTAATCATAACTTCTGAACATTGTACAGTTTAAATATTAAACAATCATTAAATTTAAAAAATTTCAAAATTATATCATTTTAGTCAATTGCAAGCTGGAAAAATTAATTTATACATTAAAATCTGTTTTGAAATCTTTTGAAGCATTCTCTACAAAATGTGTTTAAAAAAGCATTCCAAAATTTTCTGAAAATCTAATAATAATTTTCTTGTTTTGAAACTCAAATTTTTTCTATAATTTTCCAAAAATCCTGCACAAGCAAAAAAATTACCTCAAAATCGTAGATCATAGATTTTTGATGATTTCAAAATTTTCAAAAAGGTTTTGTCTACGCACAAGTTTTATATCGTAAAGAGTTTTTAATAAAAATGCCACATTACTGCAGTGTGAGTGGCTGCAAAAGTTTGAAGATAATAAAAAAGTTTTTCTTACGATTCTTGGGAAAACTAAAAATAGCATTTTTTGAAAAAATAATTTCAACAGAATATTAAAAAAGATTTCAAAAGGCACCCACAATTATCAAAAAATAATTTGGGGCATTTCAAGTGATTCTTTTTCTAAATTCTTCAGGATTTAATAAAAGTTTTAGAAGAAATTAGGATCATTTGAAAAAAAACTTCGAATTAAAAAAAAATATCAAAAGCAATTAGAAATTTGAAAACATTAGAAAAAATTTGAAACAAGATGCAGATTTTTTAACATTCTGAAATAAAATTTGAAAGCTGATTAAGGATTTTGAAAGGGTTTTAAGATGACACAAAAATTTTCCTAAGATTCCTGGAAATATTTAAATGATTTTTTATTTAAATAATAATTTTAAGAAAATATGAAAACTAGATTTTAAAACAATGTTTAGTGCATGATTAACAATTTCGAAATTATTTATTGTTAAGGACCTAAAACTAATATAATTTCACTTCTAATTTTGAAGGTGTTCAGCTTAAAAAAATTTAGTCTTTCAATTTTTAATGTTTCTAACTGAAAATTGCTTGAAAAGATTCAATTTTGGAAATGTATCAGTCCTACCTTGTACATTTTAATTGATCCAAATTCATTAAAATGTATATTTTCACCAAAAAATGTAAGTTTGTTTGTAAATCAAATTAATTTTGCAGTTAATAATATAGAGCATTCCAACCACGGATAGAGGTTGAAACTAAATATAATTGATATAAATTTTGAGTTGATTTAAAAAAAAAACGCAACAAATTTTTTTAATGTTGTTTTGGCCTCGAATAGGGGCCAAAACTTGAATTGAAAGATCAACATTTACCAAGCTGAAAAGAAATTATTATTAGGTTAGTGAGTTGATTAGTGAACTAAAAACAGGAAATTTAAACTTGTCCTCAAAAAATCTTGTCATCTAATTTTTTTTGTAAGCCTGAAAAAAGCCGGGGATTTTTTTCCTTGATTAAAACGGCCAACCTCAATAATTAATAAAAAAATATCATATCATTAACGATTGTATTCCAATTATATTCATTTCTTTTATTATCTATTCACGATTTTGGATCAACATATCTAAATCATTCATAATTTTCACAAAAATTGTATAGAAATAACAATTATATATAATTTGTAAGAATTAAAATCTTTCAAATTCAAACAATTATTTATTAAAAACACGAAATGAATAATAATCCCCTATAAAGAAGGAGTATTGATAAGCATTGGATCCAGTACTATTTTCGCGAAAAAGTATTGAATTTCCAATACTTATTCGCGAAAAAAGTATTAGATTAAACACTTACCAATACTTTTTTTTCATGAGGGATAGAATATAAAATTTCAAATCTCAGAATGCTGATCCAGGTATTCAATTTTAACACCAATCAACTGCTACCTTCAGTGACGATTTTAGAATGATTAGTTGCTATTACGCTTATTATTGCTAAAAAAAATCTTGCTCCCCAACTGCACTGCGCATGCGTCACTCCGAATTTCTAATTGGCTGCATAGCGTTCGCTTATTTAAAATGTTTAAAATAT
Source organism: Andricus quercusramuli (assembly GCA_932178445.1). Lineage (NCBI taxonomy): Eukaryota > Metazoa > Arthropoda > Insecta > Hymenoptera > Cynipidae > Andricus > Andricus quercusramuli. The sequence continues at coordinate 148,971 of CAKNXH010001424.1, forward strand.
GCAAATTGAAGAAGTTTTGAAGAAATAATAATTAGAAAATGCATGAAAATACATTTTTATTGCAAAATATACTTTCGCAGTCATAAATATAATTATTATTTGATTTCATTGCTGAAAACACATTATTCCTTCGAAAATCGAAGAAAGACACATTTTTTCTCATAATTCATTAATTTCATTTTTTTATATAGAAAATAAGTGTTAAGAACTAAGATATGTTCTTTCAAAACTTTTCTACCCTTTCAGTTTTGGATTCTCAGTAGAAAAACTGATCTCTTTGTTTTTTCAGCAGTGAAATCAAATTATTATTATATCTATGACTGCGAAAGTTCATTTTGCAACGAAAAATGTATTTTTATGCATTTTCTAATGATTATTTGTTTAAAACAATTGATTTGGATATTTTAAACATTTTAAATGAGCGCGCGCTATGCAGCCAATCAGAAATTCGGCGCGACGCATGCGCAGTGCGTTTAAAGCAAGATTAGGAGCACTGCCGCCTCGGGGAAGAAGCTCTGGTATTTCAACGGGAAGTTTACTTTCTATAATGTGTCTTTTCTGACAGTGAAAAAGGTTTTGTTTACAAAAAAGTTTCATCGTAAAGAGTTTTTAATGAAAATTCCACATTACTGTAGAGTGAATGGCTGCAACAATAGCACAATATGAAATGAAGGATGTTCGTTTTTTCAACTTTCAGCGAACCCAACAACGTAAGTACAATAATAATACAATGATATGAAAAATGTGTAAAGTGAAAGATTTTCAATGCACGCATTGCAAACTGAATCATAAATGGAAAAGAGGTCAATTCAACTAATTATTTTAAAAACTGTCGAAATCGAACTTGCACAGATTTTTCTTCTAAAACTAGCCCTATACATCGCCCGTGTATGTGTATGTGGTACTTATTCTCTTAGCATCCGGAGGTGTATCTTAGTTCAAATAAGTCCAATAGATGGCGTTCCGAACGCGTAGGCCCGTGTTTGCATTGTTATGTATAGCAAAAATACTAAAATTCATTTAAAACTTGATACTTTTTATAAAAATGAAAGAAGAACATAGTTTTCAGTAAGAATAAGCGCAGCTGTATTTATTAATAATACGAAATTCATGAAAACATGTAATTTATTATTAGGAAAATTGAATATAAAGATAAGCATTTTGAAAAAAATTTGAATTGTATTCAACTATTGTTTATTTTGCTGATGTAATTAATTATTATTATAAAAAATTATAATTGTGATCAATTTTGAACATTTATTGATATTATTTAATTAATAGTAGTGAAAATAATATTTAAACCTTAATAATTAGCCTTATAATATACTTTTTTTGATAATTCATCTAGAAATTTCCTCTCTCTCTCTCTCTCTGAAAAATATATATTTATATATAAGTTATTTATAATAAATTATATAAAAACAAATTAGTGTAAAAATGGCATCAAAATAGTTTAGGATTAAAAAAAAATTATTTATTGAATATACACAATATTTGAAAATACAATATTTGGAGTACCCTAATAACATTACAAAATATATGGGACATACTTAATTTAAAAATAGAATATTCCAAATTTATCATCTGCAATGTAAAATTTAAGGATTTTAAATTCAAAATATTTCCTATTGGTTCAAAAATAATGACGAATTTTTTATATTTACAGCTTTTGCTAGTGAAAAATAATAAAAAATTACGAAATTTGAAAATTAATTTTTTGCTTAGTAACCATTTTTTTGAAAATGTGTAAAAACATGTTTTTTTTATTGAGTCCTATGCACACATATAAAAAAAGTTGTATATGTCAAACCTACAATTTATTAAGCTGGAACTAAAGAAATATTTTATCATTTCCTTTTTCGAAAAAAAAAAGTTTGGCAGAAATAAAAAATATTTGATAAATTTTCGGAAATGCTGTACAATTTAAAAATATCAGAGGGTTTAAAAATATTGAAAGGATTGAAAAAGAATTTTTAAAAGATATATGAGGACATTTTCTATGATTTTTTAGTTTGAAAAATTAACTTTAAGAGAAAATTGCAAAAGATTTCAAAAGATTTCAAAAGATTTCCTGGAATTTCGAGAAAGAGTAAAAGATTTTAAAGCAAAGGTTCTCAATGTTGTATGATCAAAAAATTAAAAATCGAATGAATTCAAGAAATATTTAGAAGATTCGAAGAGATTAAAAAAGAATTTCAAACTGTTCAAGATTCTATAAAAAGGCAGTTTTTTAAAAAGATTTCAAACAATAAATTTAGAAGCTTTAAAAGAATTAAATTCTGAATTTTTTTTTAAACCAAAAAAAAATGAATTTATTTTTGGATGTATTCGAACAAATTTGGGGTGTGTCCCGATAAGAATTAAAAAAAAAAATGTTAACGCATTTTTGGACCACCTTAATGCAGAATTATGTAGCCGCAAGTCGGTGAAATGTAGTAAACTTAATTGATGAAATGGACGGCAGGTTTAATCTACAGCATCCTTAAGCTAATAATATTCGATCGGTCGGAATATCCTTTCTACCGATCGCTATCTGCGAGCCTAATGATATTTCAAGAGAATAAGACGTGCAAAACCGGAAAGGACATTATCATATTAAAATATTGGTGATATTAAAACCTTTTTATTGATTACCTATCACTGATTCTATACAAAGTTGCAATTAATGCATTACTCGTAGTTACCGATTCCTTGAGTTGAAAAAAAAGGATTTTTTAATTGGTATTCCACCTCATGTAAGGTAAAGAAAATTAATGACCGGTTATACATTGATAAATAGAGATAATGTTGGATTTTTTTTGTTACAAATCAAGAACTGAATTTATAAGTGCTTACTGATCGCAAAAGACCGCGCCAGAAAATAGAAATTGTATTTTCTGATTGAAACTTAAGGTGCTTCGTACAAGTCGGATTTAGAATAATACAAAATACGGCTACAAGGATGAATTCTTTGTTATAGTATTTTTACCACATAATCTGAAGGCTTATACACGTGCACGACTACAGCCCTTTTTTCGAAAAATTCCTTTTTTCTCTTTTTTTTGTTAATTGAAACGCACTTTGGAACGCGCCTGTTTTCGGTTCACCGTGCATACATTCCAGTGGCGCTTTGCCCCTTTCCAGGCGCGGGAAACTCAGCATATTTTGAATAAAAAAAAAACAGGACCATTTTTCGAAAAAAAGGGCTCTAGCCGTGCGTGTGTATAAGCCTTTAGGTCATATGGTGAAAATATTACATCAAACAATGCATTCTTGTAGCCGCATTTTGTATTATTCTAAAATTCAACTCGTTTGAAGCACCTTAATTTCTTGGCCGTTTTCGCAAAATGGCAAAAACTTTCTTCTGAAGATTATATTTTTAGTTATAAATAATATTATCTAGTTGAAAATTTTAATTTTTGTTCAGGAATTCATTTTTTTGCAAATTCAACTGCTTTGTTGAAAATTCGTCCTTTTGGATCAAAAAGTCAGCTCTTTCCGGATAATTTTAACCTTTTGTTTAAAATTTATATTTTGCTGCTGATAAGTCAACTGAAATCTTTTTTGGTTGAAAAATATTTTTTCTGACAATTTGTCTTTTAATTTAATAACTGATTTTTTTAGTAAAAATATTACATCTTTCTTGAACGAAAATATAACTGTTTTGTTGAAAATTCCACTTCTTTCCAGAAAATTCACTTATTGATTAAAATTTGTATTTTTCTGTAGAACAGTCTATCGAAATCTTTTTGGATTGAAATTCAACTCTTTTCTTGAAAACTGGACTGAAAAACGTCGTCAAAGGTGAATAAATAAACAAATTGAGTTTTAGGAAAACCTAAACAGATTGCAATTGAATGTATTCATAGTTATGAAAATATTTTCGTTAAAGCCCAAAGAGCTTTAACGAAAGAGAATTCACAATCACCATATTACATGAAAGTACAAAGATCGATCGCGAAGCGCGAGATAAATACTGAAATATATTTCGTATTGTATAATTTTTATTCAAAGAAAATATATAACGGTCACGAAGACTGATGATGTCAATAAAACGGTATAATATAATAATATTTAAATTCAACAAAATCCAATAAATCATGGCAATTTATGGTTCTTATCTGCAAGCGGAAATTCATATTATTTACGATGCCAATTACGACAATAAGTGGTAAAGTTCACTTCTGATCAAATAATTTAGTCTGCTGGTAGACAGTCAATAAATTCGGTGAGAAGAGAAATAAATTGGACAGGGCACTTCGATTAAATCATAAACCTAATTGAAATTATGTTATGCAATTTCATGTTAAGTATGCCTCGATTGGAAAGTGATCCAATTTGTATCAAATTTGAAAGATTTATACCACATTAACAGAAATAAATATAAATTTTACAAGACTGGAACTAAAATCTAGGAATTTTAAATTATATTAAAAACAAATTAAAAATCCTATTTAGCGTCTAATACTCAATTTAGTGTATAGAATTCCTGAAAATAAAAAAAGAATCCAACGACCAAATTTGAAAGCCACCATAGAATACCTTCATTGTATTAAAAAAAAAAAAAAAATTTCTTGAAAAAAAACATTTTCTTTGCAAAAAAATTGAAAAAAAGAAGGCAACTAACTTCCCCTTCCTTCCCTTTTTTTATTTCTTTTGAAAAGGAAGCCGATTTGATTGGTTGCTTTCTCATTTTTCTTTCCTTCTTTTTATTTTTGTCCAAAAACTTCAAATTTTTTCAAATTTTTCCTATTTTAAATTACAATAATTGGAATACATTATTGGAAATCTTTTGAAATTCCCTAAAGTTTCAAAGTACTTTCAAATTCCTTAAAATTATTAAAATTTATTATAAATTTTTCCGAATCTTCTTACACACCTTAACGAATTTCCAATCCTTCGAAATATTTTGAAATCCCTTCAAATTATCGCAATATATTGAAAATCCATGAAATTTTTCAAACTACTATAAACAATTTCATATCGTTTAAAATATTTTTCGAACCCATTTGAAATTGTTGAATTCCCCTAAAAATTCATTGCAATCTTTCAAAATAGACTGAAATTTGTAATATATTTTTTTAATTCCGCAAAATATGTTTTTAAATTCCTTGAAACTAAAAATTCTTTGGAATAATTCAAAATACTCTGGAATATTTGAAAATCCTTTAAAATTCCAAGAATATTGCAATTTATTAGAAATTCCTTCAAATCTTTTAAAATGCTCTGAAATATTTTCAATTTTTTCTTAACCTTTCAAAATCTTATTGAAATCCCCTTCAGTTATTAAAATCAATTGAAAATTACTGGTAATATTTCAAGACACCCCTACATATTTCAAATGCTTTAAAATTCCTTGGAATCTTTTTAAATATACTAAATCATTTTACGTCCTTTCTAAATCTTTTAAAATCCCTTGAATTTTTTTGAAACTATTAGAATCTATTGAAAATTACATCAAATCATTGAAAATACCCTGGAATATTTGAAATCCTTGCAAATTCCTTCAATCTATTGGAATTTATTCAAAATTCC
>CAKNXH010001425.1:0-39013 GCA_932178445.1 Andricus quercusramuli
TAGTTACATTTTTGTAAAAATAGTTTAATATTCAACCAGGTAGTTGAATTTTTAACCAAGAATATGAATTTTTGAGACAAAAAAAATAATTTTCAAACCAATAGTTAAATTTCATAACAAATTGTTGAATTTTCAATCTAAAAAGACGATTTTCCTACGAAACAATTCAATTTTCAACCCAAAAATATGAACATTCAACTAAAAAAAAAGATTTTCAAAAGTAGTATTAGTTTAATCAAAGTACTTGATTTTTAAACAAAAATAGATGCATTCTTAACAAAATGATTAAATTTTTGACAAAAAAAGAATCATTTTTAACTAGAAGGATAAATTCTGAACCAAAACTGAAATATTGAAATTATTTGTTAAAAAAGTTAATTCTCAACCGAAAGAAAAGTCTAAATTTGAAAAAAAATAGTTTAATTTTCACTCAAATTGTAACATTTTCCAATACAATTATGAATCTTCCACTGAAAAAATGAATGTTTCACAAAGTAGTCCAACTTTCAAACAAGTAGTTGCATTTTTGATCAAAAAGGACAACTTTTTAATAAAATAGTTTCATTTTTAATAAAATAATTGAATTCTTAATCCAATAGTAGAATTTTTAACCAAAAGAGGTGACTTCTGAAAAAAAAGAAGAAAAAAAAGAGGGGGGCCTCCACGGCCCCCCCTTCCCTGTTTCTTGGCGGAGTTTTTTGGGGGGACCCCCCCCCCCCATCCTTAAATTAGTAACGTAATTTATGAACGGCCCCTTATGTACAATCAATATTGGTATATAAATACACTGGAACTTGTTTTGTGATGAGAGGAGACGCGGGGCCGAAATGAAGGCGGTGCTCAGTCAAGCGTGACAAACAGCAGGAGGGCCGCACTTTCAGCGCATTAGTTGCATCAAGTTGCGCAATGCGCCCAAATCCAGCAGAAATGATTCATGCGGTCTTGTTTTCTTACGTTTGAATTGCCTAGATTTATGTTGAAGGCCACTGTAGGCCATGCCCAAAACCGTACTTAATTCCAAGTTCCAGTGTATATTGGATACATGCATATCGAATTCACTGGTATTTAAATAAAATGCAGTTTCGCATCACCCTGTGATGCCTAGGAAGAGCGCAATATGGTCTATCCATCCTTCTCCTCCCCAACCATTTGTTACAACCACTCTCTAATCCTTGTTCTTCTGATCCTGTATGCTGAACCCCAGAAATTTATAAAAATTTATAACACTGTATCCTAAGAAAAATTAACCTACTTTTTTTAATTTGCAGGAATAGAAATAATAGTAAACATGAAAAAGTATGGTCTGCTGTCTACGGTCAAACCATTTCTTTGTATAGAAGTCCTGATTATACAAATATTCGGATACTGTTTTGCTGGTGATTTAATATCTTTGAGGATACAAATGATAGGACTTGCAGTTTATGAAAGTTTGTGGTACGAGTTACCGATCAAGTTAGCAGAGGATAAACTTTTTATTATGATGAGGGCTGGATTTCCATTCAGATTGACGGCAGGGAAGCTCCTGAGTATGAATATGGACACTTTCAGTAGTATTCTGAAAGTTTCACTTTCGTACTTTTCAGTATTAAGATTAATGTTGAACGCATAATCAATTGTGTACATAATTCTGAGTTGATTTCCTCCAGATGTTAAATCATTAAATTATTTATTGTTTAATTAAAGTTGAAACTTGCTAGTGCATCTGTTTCATGTTACTCACCACTTCAAAAGATTTGGCGTACCATTATTATTGTTTAATATTGCAATATATTAATAATTTATTAATTGATTAAAATGATTTTTTTCTGCTTGAGGCCCTCTCTTATTCCATGAAAATCCCTTTCCTGATAGGAAGCTTGAAAATCAAGGATTATAAAATGTCTTAAATTCATCAGATTAACGTAAAATGTGAATTGTAGTTCTAGAATTAACCAAAAACTACTACCAAAGAATTCTTGAGATTAACTTGCAATAAAAAACCGTTTCTACACATAGCGAAATTTTGGTACGAATATAGCTAAGATACACTAATTAAATTATAAAATCATTCGTATAAGCTTTGTATACAACAAATGAATTTGAGATTTTAACGAAACTATCTATTTTCAAACATTTTCTACAATACAGAAAATTAATATCAGGCAAACTTACAACAATGTTTACAAAATTTTAAAAATCACACTCCAACACTTTTTTAAGGAACAATATTCCATGCTTGTTTCCCGTCACCATTTCCAATTTTGGAAGTAAGTTCATCCACGCAAGCCATACGAATTCTAGCAGCTGTTGCAGGTGCATCAAATCTGAATTTAGCAAAGACGTTCATATCTTCACGTGCAGCCTTAATGGCCTCTTTAATTCCAAAAAATGCAGAAGATGCCAAAAAAAGGGGAGGCTCGCCAACCGCTTTTGATGAATAAATCGCTCTGGGATTCGGTGCTCCCTTCAGAAGAGAAACATTGAATTCTTGAGGTATGTCTGAGAATGCGGGTATTTTGTAAGCACCCGGTCCACGACTTAAAAGAGTCCCAGTTGGAGAATAAACAAGTTCTTCCAGAGTAAACAAGCCGTATCCTTGCATGAAGGCTCCTTCAATTTGTCCAATATCAATCGCTGGATTCAAACTTTCACCCAAATCCATGACAATATCAGTTCTTAATAACTGATGATCACCAGTTAGGCAATCTATTTCGACTTCTGTACAAGCAACTCCATACGTGAAATAATTGAATAGAATACCAGAATTTGTTTCGAAAGAATATCCAACATCTGGTGTTCGATAAAATCCAATAGCAGAGAGTTGGATTCTTTTCATATAAGCTCTTTGGATACATTCCTCCCAACTTCCTTCTGGGTTTTCATTTATTAGAGGTTGAAGACGTTTCATAATTTTATTGCAAGCATTTACAACAGCCATTCCATAAATGTCCGAACTAACACTGGAACCAGTTGTAGTTGCATTTGGAATTTTATCTGTAGAAGTTTCACCAACCGAAATTTTCTTGGGGTTGAGTTTGAGAACTCGACTTGCGACTTGAATCATTTTGGTGTGCAATCCTTGGCCCATTTCTACCCCTCCATGAGTAATCAAAACGGAGCCGTCGAGGTAAATATTAACAAGTGCTCCACCTTGATTAAGAAACTGCTCTGTGAATGAAATGCCATGTTTTGAAGAGACTAAAGCCAAACCTCTTTTCTTATATCTGTTCGTTTTATTAAATTGACGAATTTCAGTTTTTCTTTTCTGGTAATCGGAAGAGCGAAGACATTCCTCCCAGCAACGACTCAAGGTGCAATAATTGAGACATTGATTGTAATGTGTCAGATCCCCTTCTTTATAAAAATTCAATTCCATCAGGTCCATCACGTCTCGATTAAGAAATTCCGCAACATCTCGAATCATGTTTTCTGCAAGGAACATCCCCTGAGGTCCACCGAATCCTCGAAAAGCAACATTTGATGGGAGGTTTGTTTTGCACAAGTATCCAGTGACACTAGAGACTGGAATTTTATACGAATTCTCGAAATGAAACATGCCTCGGTGTAAAACTGGACCGGACATGTCTAGGGTACATCCTGCGTTGAGGAACATCTCCACTTGCGCCACTTTGATCAATCCGTTTTTATCAAATCCAATTTTGTATTTTTGAAGAAATGGGTGCCGAGAGCCTGTCATAATCATGTCTTCTGTTCTGTCTAACATACATCTTACAGGTTTTTGAAGTTTATAAGCAGCTAGAGCCACTGGTAAGGCAACCATGGCTGGTCTTGTGTCCTTTCCACCAAATCCGCCTCCTAATCTTGGAGCTCTAACAGTAATTTTATTTGATGGTACGTCAAGAAGTTGTGCAACCATTTGCTGCACATCTGCAGGATTCTGGGTTGAGCAAAATATCTCCATTTCATCTCCATCTCGTGGAATGGCAAGAGTCGCATTTGTCTCCAAATAAAAGTGTTCCTGTCCTCCTGTTCGTATTTCCCCAGTAATTATGTGGTCAACTTTTCGGAATTCTTCATCAGTATTTCCAGAAACGATATGAATAGGATAATCTGGAAAGAATGATTCGCGAGCGATTGCATCCTCAATAGTGATTATAGGTTGAAGAGATTCATATTCAACTTTAACCATCGTCGCAGCTTTCTGAGCTGTAATCTGATCCACTGCTACGATGGCACCTATTGGTCGACCTTGACACGTTACAGTTTTTGAAGCAAAAATTGGTTCATCACGTGAGATGAGCTTATATAAATTCTTGTCTTCTTTAATGTCGTTAGAATCTAGAAATCTAATTGCTCCTTCAAGTGACAACGCTTCAGAAGAATCTATTTTTAGGATATTAGCATGTGCGTTAGTTGAAAGTACCAGAGCCAAGTACAATTCATCCTTAAATTGAGGAACATCGTCACAATATAAAGCTTCCCCAGTGGCTTGTTTGAAAGCAGTAGCATGAACAATAGGTTTTCCAATTAAATCCCAGGAGGATTGATTTTTTGGTACCACTTGGAAATACTGAGAGCTTTTCGGTTCTTGAAGTTGAAACTCGTCAGAAATAGATTTCCACTCCTCTGGCAATATATTTTCCAACGTCGAAGTTTGTTGTTTTGCTACGAATACGAAAGCTTTGAAGAATAAACTTAGGGTGAGTGATCTTCGATAAAGAATCATTCCACCTGGAGCATCACCTGCTAATGGAAATTCTTCTATAAGATTGTCAATTACTTTATCCAAAAATTCGCTGTTCCACTTTTCTCCAATCATCGCTTGGGATGTTTTTCGTGCTAGAAGAGTAGTTGGTCCCATGCCACCAAATGCTAATTGGGCTACATCTATAATATTACATTCTGGTTGAAATGTTACATTCAGCGCCATGTTGACTATAGCAATGTCATCATCACGTCTTTTTGATTGCTTATAAGCCACGAAATACTGATTCGAACAAGAAAATGGTATCATAATAGATAGAAGAATCTCATCAGGTGATAACGAATTTTTTCTATAGCCTAGCATAAAATTCTGATCCATTGCAACAGTTCTGAGTCCAGACTTCAAGCTTCCAAGATTTAATTTGACACCAGCAGCCATAAAAATTGGATTCAAATCAGATATAGGACTCGATGTAACTATATTTCCACCTACAGATGCAACGTTTCTTATTTGCAATCCAGCAAATCGATGTAGCATCTTAACAATTGCAGAGAAGATTCTAGTTTTAGATTCATGCTTAGTCTTTATTTGATGTCTTAACAGATCTTCCATGTTCGATAAGCTTATATTTGCTCCAATCACTAATCCCTTATTTTCTACAATCTCACACATTTCTTTAACATTTGTTGGTTGAATCAGTCTTGAATATTGACAATTTTTATACTTCATTTCAACACCTACTTCAGTATTTCCTACGACTAGTTTTGCATCTGGGTAGCATTTCTTCAGAATCATTATTTCTTCCAAGGTATTTGGTCTGTACCAAGTAACATTCTTTCCTCTGAAAATCAAGTATTCCTCATCCAATGTTGAAGAAATCATCAATTTTGGTGGAAATATTGGCTCCTGAGATGGATCATAGGGTAGAAAACTATCTGTGTCGAATAAATCACTTGGCTCTGACGTAAATGCTCTTTTGCAACAATTTTCACCCATCGGACATACTGTTTCTTCAGTATGAGTATCATCATGTTTCTCAAAATGATGTTCCTGTTTCCATTCCTCTGTGAATGTTTTGAATCCTTCTATTATGGGTCTGTATCCTGTACATCTGCACAAATTACCATCAAATGCTACTTTCAAATCTTCCATTCTTGGTTTCGGCATGGACCTTAATAAAGCGTACATTGACATTACCATTCCAGGTGTGCAGAAACCACATTGAGATCCATGGGATTTTGCAATTCGTTCTTGAACTGGATGAAGTTTTGTTCTTGTACTACAAATACCTTCGACTGTAGTGATTGCTAATCCGTGAACAGCACATACTGGCATTAAACATGCATTTGCTGAAAAATGAATTAGTTTATTTTGCGTACGATTATACCTGGAAATCATGACAGTACAGGCACCACATCCGCCTTCTGCACATCCTAGTTTTGTACCAGTTAATCCTAATTTATTGCGAAGATAATAAAGTAGAGTCCATTCTGGTTCCACTTTACTGACTTTTACTTCCACTCCATTTACATAAAATACAAGTGTCTTGCTGAATTTGAGTGGTTTTGATTCATGAGTGTTTGTATTTTCATCTTTATTTCCTGTTGTGTTTTTTGCTGATATCTGGAGATGAGTTTCTCTCATTTTCAGAGAAAATTTGTATATCTTGCTTCAATTGTAAGCTTTTATTGCTTAAGTCCAATTAGTTGTATTGGATTAAAGTGCTGGAAGAAAAAATATATAATAGTATATATATGAAATATAATGTCAAGAAATAAATTTATATTTCTATGAACATAACTTATGATCTGGAATTAGAAATTAAGTATGTTCAAAATAGGCTATTTTTAATTAAAACTGAATAAACATTACTGCTCTCGTCTGAAATGGAAGAGAAAAGGGAAATATCCAAACAGCTATATCTAAATCAATAACTATAATCGCCACTACATATTTTTTCACTAAATTTTTGATCGATTCTACAAACCGTATCAAAAATTAAGTAATTCTGAGCATGGATTCATACCAATAATGTCCTTAATTGTTATAAACAAGTTATATGAAAAAAATACTTGCCTGTGGGGATTAAGTATTTTTAGTAACCAATATTGCTTAAGCTTATTATAAGAGGAATACATATATTTACATAGTAAAGATCGACTACCTGTACTTCAATAATGTTACTATTGTCTACAAAATGTGTTTAAATTAGTTTTTTTTCTGTTGAAAATCAATTTTTGCAATTGAAGAGATACTGTTTCATTTTTTGCATGAAATTTATCTTTTTTATTTGAAAATTCAACTATTCGATCGAAAATTCATCTACTTTGTTGAAAATTTGTTTCTATTGAATTTAATTGTTACGAATTTTTTATTTAGAGGAAACCTCCCGACAGTGAATAGTGCAACCTAGAGTGGATAACCATTGATTAAAAATACTAGTCTATATAAAATAATTTATTTAAATAATTGAATAGTTAAGACACTATACGTGTTAATAAATAAAAAAAAATTAATTATTTTTCTTTTACTTGTGCTCTTAATTAATGATTGTCCATTGTAGGTTGCATTATCCACTATAGGGAGGTTTCCCCTAAATCTTTTTTGGTGAAAATATCAGCTATTATATTTTTCGTTGAAGACCTAGTAGTTGATTGAAATTATTTTTTCCAACTGGAATTTCCATAAAAATGAATATTTTTTAGTTAAAAATTCTACTATTTGGATAGAAATTGATGTATTTTGTTAAAAATTAGTTTTTTTAGAAACTTCTTTTTTTTGGTTGAAAATGCAACTTTTTGGTTAAAAATTGATCTGTTTCAGTTCTTCTTCATTCATAATGTGTCCCCTAAGGGTTTACATGACTTCCATTTCTTACAACACGTCCTTCTACATGCTTTATAGAATCTTATCCTTACTATTTACAGTTATTTACACCTATTTACGGAGAATCTTATATCTTAAGCCCTAATTCTATTTTTGACAATAGCGCAATTTGGGACGTGTTAGCGAACGAGTGAGAGAGTGATCGAAAGCGAGAGTGCAAGCGAGAGAGAGAGAGAGAGAGCGGTAACGCAAACGCATCTTAATTTACTTATGCTTTTACATAACCATTACTTACAAATCTTTACGCTTCTAATTAAAGCGATTTCCGTTTTCTTTTTCTTTCACTTCTCTTGTACCTCCATTTTGCATTTTTCCTGTATCCATGCTTTCATTCTTTTTCATTTGCTCCCCTAGCACCCTCTAACTCCTTCATCCCCTCTTTCCCCAAACCATCCTCCCCTAGAATCTTTACCACATTCTCTTGCCAGCTTCCTTTATCTTCCATTCCTCTTCTATATCCTTCCCATACATGCTCTTATGTGTCCTCTTCACATTCATAGATTCTGCACTTCCTGTTATCATCCTTTTCCCGAAACATACTTGCCCTTACCTCGCTTCCCAATCTAAATCTTGCTATTCTGGTCCACCTTTTCTCTCAACATCCCTTTCCTAAATACTTTGGTACTCCTTCCTTTTTTATCATCTTATACCATATATTATATTTTGATTCCTCAATCATCCCCTATTTTTCTATTAATTGTCTTTTTCTCTCCCTTTCTTCCACTTCTTCATAGTTGACTGCAGTCCCGTCTTGTATACCTCTCGCCTTAAAGAACTCTCTTCTTTGTTCCTCCCATCTCGTCCATTCCATAGCCCTCCCTCTCCTTCCTTCTACATCCATCAAACACTTTCCCGCTAACTCCCCTCCCTTTCCCCCCTCAGCTTCGTCTCAAAATTCCATGCCCTGTTTCTCGCTCTAGTACTGAATTTATCCCTTTGCGCTTCTTCTCTCACCATATATCCCGGCGTCCTCCAGTCTACCCCTAGCTTCCACCTTATATACCTTTCTTGTAAACTTTTAATCTCTTTCCTTTCTTTCCATCCCCATATCTCTGCTCCATAACCTAATACCGGCCATACCAGCGTATCAAATAACCACATTCTCCTTCTCCATTTTTGTTAACCTTCTTTTTCCTAATCCCTATATCTGTTTCATTATCCCTGCTGCTTTTTCTATCCTTTCTCTTATATGAGCTCTATGATCTCTATTTGCTTGCAAGATAGATCTCAAATACTTAAACTCTTTTACTTCATCTAATGTTTTCCCTTCCATCTCCCCGCCCTTTCTTTCTTTCTTCCCCCTCCTTTTCTAAACCTCATTATCTTTGTCTTTTCAACATCTAAATTCAACTCTTTTCCATTTAAGTATTTCTCTAATCCTGTAATTAAGCCCGTCATCCCTTCTTCAGCCTCTGCCATCAACACTATATCGTCTGCGTATGCCAGTGTATATATATCTTTTCGTTCCCTATCCTAACTCCTCCCCTTTTCTCTTCATTTCTTCTTCCAAGTCTGATATTAATATATTGAATAAAAGTGGGCTCAGAAGACATCCTTGCCTTAGCCCTGTCACCAACCAGGAACTATCTCCTACTTGCTCTCCTACCTTTACCTAGCTTTTTGTCTATTTACAAATTTCCGATACTCTCTCTATTAATTCCTCTCGTACCCCCTTTTTCACCATAACATTTTCTATCTCGCCTCGGTCTAATTAGTCAAACGCCGCCTTCAAGTCTACGAACACTGCTATCATTGCCCCTTCCTCCCTTTTAATCCTCTTATTTACTAAGTAGTTCAGCACATATATATCGTCCATCACCCCCAACCCTTTTCTAAACCCTATCTGATCGGTGGCTCTATCTTTTCCTCAACAACTTCTTTTTTTAACCTCTCCAATGAAACAGTCACATATACTGTATACAGTGTTGGCATTAGTGTCACTCCTCTTTAATCTTTAACCTCCTCCCCTTTGCCTTTCTTCACTTTTGGTATCACTACTCCTTCTTTCCATAACTCTGGCCACCCCTATCCTCTCCATACTCTATCGCACATTATCCATGCCCATTCCTTCAATTCTGCCCCCCCCCCCACCATATTTCCATACTTCATCTGAATCTCATCTATACCAGGCGCCTTTCCATCTTTCATCATCCCTAATGCCTTGACTATTTTCTCTCTTGTAATGTCCTCCTTCTCATCTGTTTCCCTACCATCTTATCATTCTTTCCTAACTTTCCTCTCTACCCCTCCTAGTGATTCCATAAAATATTCTCTCCATTCTATCAGCTCAATTTCCTGGTTTACTCCTTTCCTTCTTCTTCTCTCTTTATTTACTACCTTCAAAACCTCTTCTTCCGTTCTGGCCTTCTCCGCTTCTCCTTCAAACCTTTTATTTTCCTCCTGTTTTTTCATTTGATCACACAACTCAGTATACTCCTTTTTTTCTCCTATATTCTTCCTGACTTTTTCTTTAAACTGTTCTTTACTTCCATTGATCAATCCTCTCTTCCTGCTCTTTTTACTTTTGCTTTTTCTTTAGCCTTATTGTTATTACTCATTTCTCCCTCTACTGTCACCATTATGGGAAAGTGATCCGAATCTATATAGTTCCCCACCTCTAGTTTCTCAACCTTTTCTCTTACTTCGTCGTCCACTACCACATAATCAATTACCGTTCCCCTCTTTCTTCCTGAACGTGTATATCCCCCCCCCCCTCACCCCCCTGTATACTTCCGTTTACGATAAACCATCCCATCTCCCCTAGGCACTTCAACAACTTCTTTCCCTCCCCATTCAGTATCTTGTCTTTGGATTTTCTTCCTCGCTCTCCATCCCATTCCCTCCCTCCTATATCTCCTGTTCTCGCATTAAAATCACCTCCTATTATGAGTCTCATCTCTTGCTTATTTTCTTCCATCAGTTCTCTTGTCTCCACTGATTTCTCTTGCATATCACCATTCACATAAGCCCCCACTATCTTCCACCTCTCTTCTTCCATATTTATCTCTTTTACTATTAATCCTTCTTTATGTTCTTTCAACTCTTTTCTGTCATTCTCTGTTATACATTAGTTCCTTACTCCCATCACCATTCCTCCCATTGCTCTGCCCTTTTTATTCTTCCTCTCTGCTTTTTGAACTTGCCATTTATAACCTCTTGGTAATCTTTCCCTTGCTCTTTCCCATTCCTTTTCATCCAGCCACGTCTCCATCATTACTACTTCATCCCATTGTGTCAAATTTCTCATAAACTCCCTATCCTTTCTATCTAAGCATGCTATATTCCAGTAGCATATCCTCCAATCTTCCCTACTTTCGTTTCTCGTCTCTTTTTGTTTCTCACTATTTCTTATTTCTTTACCTTCCGTTTCTTTCTCTCCTAGTTTCCCAATAACTCATTTTTTACTAACTCTCCCCTGTCCTAGTCCCAATTCCACCACACACCTTCTATCTGTATTCATCCATACTTAACCCATGTTCTTCTTCCCTTTTTTCTTTCCTCTTCCGCTATTTTTGTTAACTTATACTGCATGTTCCTTTCTACTCATGTCAAATCATCCTCTATTCTCTCCGAGCTTCCATATAACACCCTCTTCTTTGTCATTACTTCCCTCTTATGTTCCCCTTTCTTTAGTTTCACTAGTACCATTCTCTCACCTCTTCGCTCTTCCCTTCCTACACTTCGCACTTCCTCTATCTCTACCTTAGCATCAATCCTTTTTAGTACTTCCTTCACTCCTTCCATCAGCTCCTTCCTCTCTAATCTCAGACCCTTTATCATTATGTTTCTTTTTCTTCCTTCTCTCTCTCTCTTTCTTTTCTATTCTTTGTTCTAATTTTCTCAGCCTTTCGTTCTCTTTATTCCCACTCTCCCCACCTCCAAACTCACGGTTTGAGCTTTCAATTTTTTTTATTTAACCTTCCAACTCATCTACCTTTATATTGTGCTCTTCCTTCTTTTCTAGCCTTCGCTCCAACATCTGCATCCTTTTCTCTAGCTTTTCCCTGACTTCTTCCCATGTCCTCATTTCTTTCCTGAGTTCGGCCATTTTCTGTCTAATTTCTTTCCTTATTTCCTCCACTCATTTCTCCTGCTTTTTTTCATACATCCCCATTACTTCTATCATCATTTCGCGCGTTTCTTTTAATCTTTCCTTTTCCATCAGATCTTTATCCTCAGCTCTGTCTCTTTCTGTCCCCTCATTTTTCTCATCCATTTTTGGATTTTTCAAGCTTGCCCCTATATCTTCCTTGTCTTCACTGCTTCCCCTCTCCCCTCTTTTCTTTTGATGAATGTCTCAATTGATCCCACGCTCTTCGCCCTCAATCTATCCTTTTCTATCGTTTTACTATACTTTTCCCTTGCTCTTCTTTCTTTGTTCTCCCCTCTCGGTGTACTGAAAACTTCCTGATCTGAATCCTTGCTTCCCTTGCTAGTATGCGCTCCGCTAGGTATGAACTGAATTCGAACGATTCCGCATTCTTTCGTTCTCTGTCTCCATCTATCGTCGCGTCTACCTGCCTTGCCTTTCTCCTTCTCTACCCTGCCCTGCTACGACCAACCTGGTCCTCCCACCCTGTCACAAACCACAAACCTCAAACGCACCTAACCTCAACTTCCACACAAATCTCTCTTGATCCCCAAAAATATCCTCACCCCCTTGACAATCTTTCAATCTCTTAATCAATCCCTCACAAACGAACCCCTCTACACACATCCACAATCCACTCAACTCAAATTTTACCACAATTATCAGACAAACTCAGCATCAAATTTAACCGCTGCCACACACTTTCACGCGGGAAACGGAAGTCCTAATCTGTTTTAGTTGAGGATTCAATTGTTTTGTTGAGAATACGTCTTTCTTGATCAAATGAAACTGTTACAAATTTAAAAATTGAATTTATTTTGGTTGAAATATCAGCTATGGTACTTTTTGTCGATAATTCGTATTTTTGGATTGAATTAAAATGTTATAAATTTTCGATTCAAATCCTTTTCGGTTGAAATATCAACTGTTATATTTTTGGTTAAAAATTGGTCTTTCTGATTGAAATTAATTCATTCAACTGAAAATACAACTATTTTGTTGAAAATTAGTTTTTTTCATTGAATTCAACTGTTAAAAATTTTTAATTTATATCTTCTTAGGTAGAAATATCAAATATTATATTTTTCGTTGAAAATATTATAGTTGATTGAAACTAATTTTTTCAACTAAAAATGCAACTATTCCATTTTCGGTAAAAATTGACTTTTTTCAGTTAAAAAAATCTATTATTTTGTTAGAAATTGATGTATTTTGTGAAAAAAATCGTCTTTTCATATATATATATTTTTTTTTTGGATTCAATAGTTTTGTTGGGAAGTGAATTTAAATTCAATGCATTTCTGTTGACGTATCAGCTGTTGCACTTTTTATTGAAAATGCGTCTTTTTAGTTGAAACTGATTTATTCAACTGAAAATTTAACTTTCCCTTTTTCGGTAAAAAATTGATATTTATTAGTAAAACATTCTACTATTTCGTTCAAAATTGATGAATTTTGTTAAAAATTGTTGATTGATTGAATTAAACTATTACATATTACTATTGCTATTACATGAAACTATTAAAAACTAAACATCGAAATTAATTTCTGTTAAAATATTAGTTATTGCACTTTTTGTTGAAAATTTATCTTTTGAGTTGGAGATTAATTTTTCAACTGGAAATTTAATTATTCCATTTAAAAAAAGGATATTTTTTAGTTGAAAATTCGACTATTTGGTTAGATATAGATGTATTTTGTTAAAAATTCATCTTTTCTGGTAGAAAATTAATCTGCTCGATTAAGAATTCAAGTGTTTGGTTAAAAACAATGTTTTTGTTGGAAATTCGTTTTTTTTTTTTAGAAAATCACTGCTTTTGCTTGAAAATTAATCTGTTTAAGTTGGGAATTCAAGTATTTTGTTCAAAACTTCTATTTGTATTTGTATTTGTATTTGTTGGAAAAATAAAAAATTAAATTTTTGGAAAAACCACACAATAGATGAAAAAAAATTGAGAGACAAAAGTTGTTCAACCGAAAATGATCTACTTTGTTATAAGCTTTTGTTATTACAGTTTCCTCAGAACCAATTTACTTTAAGATGCGTAGTTTTGGTTTGAATCTTAAAAAATCGCATTGAAAATAAAGAAATTAAATATCTGGAAAAACAAAACAATTTCCAATAAAATGTTTAATAACAAAATTGTTTTTTTATAAGTTGCCCACTTTTTTAAATAATAAAAACAAGAAAATGCAAATACGTTTGTTTCAATACCAATGCATATTATGAATTTTATTAATATAAATTTATTGAAATGATACATTCCTCAGGATAGCTGAGGATAAAATGTGATGCAAAATAAGAAACGAATATTATAGCCAGCATGATAAATAAAATTTGGACTTTATTTTGCAATATCTGAATTAGCCATCCCAAGCGTGTAGAAACAAATATACTATTGCATGTATTTTATTAAAAATTCTCTATTTTTGGAGGTGATCAATGTTTTTGATTAAAAATTAATGGGCTCAAGTTGAGAATTCAAGTATTTTGTTGTAAATTTGTTTTTGTTGATTACAGTCAACTATTTTTGATAAAAAATTTTATGTTTCTTTATTGAAATATTAACTATTACTTTTTCCTTTAAAAATTCGTTCTTTTTTGGTTAAGAATTAATTTTTGTAACTCTAAACTCAATAGTTTAATTATTAATAAATTTTTTCAATGAAAATCCAATTGTTTAATTGAATCTTAATTTTGTTAACTCAAAATTCCACAGTTCGGTTAAAAATGTATGTTTTTGTTAAAAATTCAACTGCTTTGCAGAAAACTTGTATTTTTTTATTGAAAATTCAACAATTTGATAAAAAATTCAACTGCTTTGTAGAAAATTCGTTTTCTTATATTAGAAATTATTTTTTTCATATAAAAATATAATAATTTCCCTTTTTTATTGAAAACTGATCTTTTTTAGATTAAAAATTCATCTATTTGGTTAAAAATGTATGAAATTTGTTGAAAATTCGTATTTTTTCCTGAGGGAATCAATCTTTATTCATTCATATTTTCCTCTTGAATATTCAACTGTAATGTAGAAAATTCGTTTTTCAAAATTAGAAATTAATTTTTTCGAATAAAAATTGAACAATTTCATTTTTTTTTTAATTTATATTTTCTAGTCTAAATTCAACTATTTTTTGGAAAATTCTAGTAGTTTGTTGAGAATTCTTCCTTTTTGGTAAAAAATTAATCTTCTTGGTTGAAAATGTATGTAATTTGTTCAAAATTCTGCCTTTCTAGTAAAAAATTAATCTGCATGGCACTTTATTATTACATGAGAAACAGCCAGATTTTTCCAAACAAACCCCCCCCCCCCCCAACACCCAAATCGTTTTACGTAATTTTTGGATGACCCCTAAAAAAATTCACCAAAAAATTTGGTTGACAAAAATTACATAAGACAGGGAGGGGTGGGGGGGGTCAAAACTTACTGACAATAACAATAGCTAAAGAACAATAGGTCAATTTCTTTGGAATCGACACAACGTAGACAGTTTATTACGAAATTTTGCTAAAAATTATAATTGCAATTGTTATAAATTAAATAATTTATCAAAAAATATTCTAATAAGATTTTGTGATTTTCGTACTATCAACACTTAATAAAATAAAATATAATTGTTAAAAATAGAATGCATTTGTTTGCACAACGTTAATCGAAATTACAATATATAAATCATCATCCCAATTTTCTTTCAAAATAATTAAATTAATCTAATATCAACAAGATTTAATGGAAATAATATTTTTCCGCCAAAAAATGTTGAATTTTTTGTTCGGTTTATATTATAACGTAATAACAATAATAATAAATCTCAATGGATAATATTCTATTTGTATCTATAATCTTATTTTATAAAGTGTGCACTATTAAAAAAAATGTAAAATTTCACATGGAAGAATAAACACAAATAATTCGAAAATATTTTAAATATCCAAGAATACTTCAGTTTAATTCTTCTGTCTCTTATATTTTTATAGAAATTAGTATTTAGAAGATCAATACTTACATTTTTGGCTAAGAAATTTTTTTTATTATGATATAAAATTCCGTTGTTTCCTGAATGTAATAAGTGACCACTCTATTCAATTCACACGAGGAGAATGATGCATTTATTGATGATATAGAAGACAGAGATGAATATTTTCCACCACGGAAAGAAATTCAAGAACCAATCTGTGTCGTGAATCATTTAAAGGTACTCAATTTCTGTTCAATTTGATATAAATTCAATACAAAATCATTAATTCCAGGTCTAAATGAGCACACCTGACTCACTGTGAGCGTGACACTTGAAGTGTAAATATCTCGAATTACAGGCCCTTTCACATCCAGTTATAAGATGCTAACCGCAAGAGTATGAGTAAAAAAATATCTTTCAGAAATTTGACTTTATATCAACGGTGTTTAATAATAACAATCTAATAGACAGAAATTTTAAATGAAAAAAGTCTAACACTAACTTTAACACTATTTTTTTTAATTATTAAGTTTAGTAAGTCTCATAATGGCTCAGAGATAATTTTAATAATAGTTTGGAAAATTATTGTACAAGCTCGAGAATATGCTCAGCATTTAAGTTCGAACAGAGCATTTATAGAGCACGAGACCGTACGCGCGCTGAAGCGCGCGCGTTTTACTCATTTTGATTAATGACAGTTTTGAAAATTCTATCTGATTAAATTTTTCAATTATTTAAGATTCTTATAAAAGTACATATGCCTAAAAACCATGAAAAAAAAGTGTGATAATAATTAAATACATTCAATATTATTGCTATGTATATCGTAATCAAACTATAATCTATTTAAACAATTCTGTGAACACATAATTTTAAACAAATCACTTTGGCGTTTTTCTTATAAGAAAATCCGTAATGCTTGCCCAGACATGACTCGCGAAAACAATACAATTGGCAAATTGGCAAATGCCAATTTTATTGGAAGTTGACGACGTTTGAAAGTAAATGGATAAACATCTTCACAGTACACTGTGATACGATGGATGAATACAATTTCTTCTGCTTTTGGTTGGAAATTCCTTAAAAAATTAAAATATTTGTTTGAAACTTCCTGTACTTTGTTAAAAAATTCATCTATTTTGTAAGAAAATTCATATGATCGTTTGAAAATTGATCGTTTTGATTTGAAACTTGTATTTTTCTTATTTAGAATTATTTTTTTAAGCTGGAAATATAACTGTTCCATTTGTTGTCGATAATTTTTCTTTTTGATAAAAATGTACACTTCTTGGTTAAAAATTATACTATTTCGTTGAAAATTTACTTTAATTTGATTGGAAATTAATATTTTTACTGAAAATTTGAATAGTATCCTGTTTTTAATTGAAAATTTATCTGTTTTGGGTTCAAATTCAACTATTTGTTGAAAGTCCGCCTTTTTTGGTAAAAGAGTACTCTCATTAGTTGAAATTTCACCTTTTTGGTTGAAAATTTAACAGTTTTGTTGACAATTCGTTTGTTTTTTGTTTGAAAATTTATTTTAGGAACTGAAAATGATCCTAATTTATTTTTGGTTGAAAATTTATCTTTTTAGTTTGAAATTCATGTATTTGGTTGAAAATTAAATTTTTTTAAATTGAAGATTCATCATTTTAGTTGAAAATTCACTTTAACTATTCCATTTTTTGTGGCAAATTTACTTTTTTTTTATAGAAACGTAATGTTTTTCGTTAAAAATTATCTGTTCAGTAGAAAATTTAATGAATCTATTTTTTAAAGTATTAATTTCTTTGTCTAAAAAGAAAACTATTTGGTTGAAAATTCTTTTTTATTGGTTGATAGAGAAAATTCATGTTTTGGGTTGAAAAATCCACTATATGGTAAAAAATTCATATTTTCGGTCGAAAATTCATCATTGTGATTGAAAATTAATTTCTTCGGTTGAAAATGTGTTTCTTTTTTGATGAAAATTAATTTTTTTAACAGAAGATATAAATATTCCATTTTCGCTTGAAAATTTATATTTTTAGTTGAAAATTAATTAATTTCGCTGAAAACTCGTTTTTTCTAAATATACTTCTGTAACTGAAAATTGAAATATTATATTTTTGGTTTGTAAATTTATCTTTTTTGGTTTAAAATTGAATTATGTCGTTAAAAAATAATTTTTTTTGTTATCAAAAAAGCACATTTTTTTCTTAGTTGAAAATTATACTATTTCGTTTAAAATTTACTTTAATTTTATTGAAGATTAATTCTTTCGGTGAAAATTGAACTATTTTTTGAAAATCAATGTATTTGGTTCAAAGTTAAATTTAAAAAATTGAAGATTCATCATTTTAGTTGTAAAATCACTTGAACTATTCTATTTTTTGTTAAGAATTCATTTCTTTTATTGGAAAAAAACTATTTAGTTAAAAATTCGTTTTTTTTTTGTTGATAGAAAATTCATCTTTTGGATTGAAAAGTCTACTATTTGGTCAAATTTTGATATTTTTGTTTAAAAATTCATCATTGTGATTAAAAATTAAATTCTTTGGTTGAAAGTTCATTTCTTTTCAGTTGAAAATTAATTTTTCTTTTCAACTGAAGATATAACGATTCCATTTTCGCTTGAAAATTTATATTTTCAGTTAAAAATTAATTAATTTTACTGAAAACTCGTTTTTTTTAAATATTCTTCTCTAACAGCAAATTTTGAATATTATATGTTTGGTTTGTAAATTTATCTTTTTTAGTTTCAGATTGAATTATTTTGTTGAGAATTCATTTTTTTGATTGAAAATTGATTGTTCCAACTAAAAATTTAATTGTTACGTTTTTTGTTTAAAATGAGTCTTTTTGATAGAAAATTAATGTTTTGAGTTGAAATTAAAGCGATGCATTTTCCCGCGAAATTTAAACAATGTAATTATTATTATTGAAAGTAGAAAATACGATTGTTTAAATCCTAATTCAAAATGCTCAAAAATGCTCACTAAATTCTAAAAGCACATAAAGGTCGAGCATATTATCGAGCATATTCTCATGCTCGTGAGAATTTCTCCGAGCACTTAAACTCTTTAGAACACTACACGTGCGCGTCCTTCTCAACTGTCGCTTTATCCACTGTTAAAAAATCATCTTATTGGTTGAAAATTTATCTTTTCTGATGGAAATTTAATCTTCTTGGTTGAAAAATTATACTATTCTGTTGAAAATTTACTTTAGTTTTATTGAAAATTAATTTTTTTTACAGAAAATTAAACTATGGAAAATTGATCTGTTTTCGGTGAAAATTTAACTATTTGTTGAAAATCCGTCTTTTTTTTGTAAAGTTGAAATCTTAATCTTTTTGGTTAAAAATTAATTTCTTTGACTGAAAATTCGTTTGTTTTTTGTTTGGAAATTTATTTTACTGACTGAAAATTATCCTAGTTAATTTTTGGTAGAAAATTTATCTTTGTAGTTTGAAATGCATGTATTTGGTAAATTTTGTTGGAAATTTATCATTTTAGATAGAAATATAATCCTTTTCGTTAAAAAATGATCTATTTAGTAGAAAATTCAACTATTCTACTTTTTGTTAAGAATTCATTTCTTTCATTGGAAAAAAAACGTTTAGTTGAACATTGTTTTTTTACGGAAAATTCATCTTTTGGTTTGAAAATCCAGTGTTTGATCAAAATTTCATATTTTTGGTTGGACATTCTTTTTTTTTAGTTGCAAGTTAATTTTTTTAACCGAAGATGTAACTATTCAATTTTCGCTTCATAATTTATATTTTTAGTTGAAAATTAATTATTAATTTTGCTGAAAACTCGTTTTTTAAAATTTTCTCTTCTAACGACATATTGAAATATTATATTTTTGGTTTGTAAATTTAGCTTTTTTAGTTTGAAATTGAATTATTTTGTTAAAAAATCATTTTTTTGTCAAAACAAAAAATGTATTTTTTTAATATTCGTTTTGTTTTGTTTGAACATTTATTTTTCTGACATTTTAAATATTATAATCTTGGTTGAAAATTTATTTTTCTTCAGATGAAAATTCATAAACTTTGTTAAAAATGAGTCTTTTTTGGTAGAAAGTTAATCTTTTGAGTGGAAAATTCAACTATCTGGTTAAACATTCATATTTTTGGTTGAAGATTCATAATTTTAGTTTAAAATTCATATTTTTAGTTGAAAAATTTATCTTTTTGACTTGAAAACACAACTAAAAAGTATTTTAAATATATTTAGAAACAAAATTTATTTTGCATTAATATTATTAATCTTCTAGGTGTATGGTTGGTTTTATACCTAGAAGAATTTAGAAATTGACTTAGACTTCTTTTATCATTCAAAAGCATCCTTTCCAATTTGAACCGATGCACTTTCCCGCGAAATTTAGATAATGTAATTGTTATGAATAAATAAATATAATATAATAAATAAGTATAATATAATATAAAATAAAGTTTTGTCGCGTATCTTTTTGGTATCGGAGAACTGATATATCGCTTGGATCGTCTCAAAATTTTAAGACTAGACAGCCAGCAGATGGTGGTTCCCCATGAAACAACAGATAGATAAACGTATATTTTTCAGCCTACTGGCCTTAAAAAATTGCCTTGCTTACACTTCCATTTTTACAGAATTTTCTCAAAACTAACCCTTAAAAACTAACATCCATCCATTCCTTATCTCTACGCCGCACGCTCTTATCGCCTTGCCTTCCTCGCTCGCCCCGCCTCGCTCGCATGTCCCTACTTTTTCGCATTGTCTCGCTTGCCAACCTCTTGTTTCGCTCTAATACATACTACTTATCTACTATTCACAATATTTACATCTTCCTTATATCTACTTTCTCTCCTATTTACAATCTTTCCGTCTCCATTCCTCTTCCTCCTTCCTTCTCTTCATCTCCATCTTACCCAACACTCCTTTCACCCATGCTACTGCCCTTTTTCCCCCCTTTTCATGCAACAATACCTCCATGCTTATCTCACTTCCTTCCACCTCCACGCACTCCTCAAACCAGTGCTCCACTCTTGCCTCCCCCTTTCCACACAGTTCACACATCCTTTTCTCTCGAGAGAGCCAGAGCCTATTGAAACCCTCCATGCACCCACACCTCAACCTCGCTATAAGCTCCTGACTTCCTTTCGCTCCTTCCTCTCCTTTTTCACATAACTATTGCGCTCTTGCCGTTGGCATAATCCACACATAGTTCCCGTTATACCTTGACTCTCTTATTCGATCTTCCCCTTCTGTCTTCTCTCTCTTTCCATGCCATTTTGCTTAACCAAGTCATAAACCATCTGCAATCCATTCATTCTAAAATTACTTTCCCTCTCTGCCTCCATCTTCCTACCCCCTCTCCTGTTCTCCTTCTCCCACCAACACTCCGTAAACAGCCTACTTCCCCCCTCTTCCAAAAATTTCTCCTCATATTTACACGCATATCAAATAATTCCATCCTCCGTCCAAAATCATCTGCGAATAGCTTCTTTCCCAACCCCCGCACATGCCTCATCATCACATTTTCCCTCCTCACTCTCTCTTTTATGTGACAATCCACTCCCCCAAGTACACAAACACTTTCACCTCCTGCACCTCCTTTTCCTTCCACTTCCACTTTCCTCCCTCATCCCTTCCCCCTCCTTTTCTGAACACCATAACCTTGGACTTTTCCGCATTCAGCTCTAACCCCTTATTATCCAGGTATCTTCTCAACCTCTTCATCATCTCCTTTAAGGCCTCCTCGCTATTCGCCAGCAACACTATGTCATCTGCATACGCTAGTGACCAAATTCTAACCCCTCCTATCCTGACTTCTCCTACCACCCCGTCCTCCAGCTTGCTTTCCATATCCGCAATTAAAATCGCAAAAAGCGTTGGGCTAAGTGAACACCCTTGCCTTAACCCCCTATCCATCCAGAATCCCTCCGAAATCCCCTCCCCTCCTCTTACCTTGTCCTTGGTCTATTCATATATCTCCCTTACCCTCTCAATTAGGCCTCTCTCCACTCCCCTACCCTCGATCGCCTCCCACAACCTCCCCCTATCCACCTACGGAAATGCGCCTTTGAGATCTACAAAAAACGCGTACATTCTCGTCCCCTTCTTCGCTAATTCTCTATCCAACACGTGCTGCAGAACGTAGATATTGTCGATAGTACTCCTATCCGCCCTGAATCCCGCCTGCGTCTCCGAAGTATTCCTTTCCCCTCGACATCCTTCCGCAGTCTCTCTGCCACCAACACTGCGTATACTTTATACACCGTATTTATTAGCGTAATTCCTCTAAAATTTTCCTGCCTATCGCTATCTCCTTTCTCAAACAGTGGCACTATTAATCCTTCTCTCCACCCACCTGGGAATCCCTCACCCCTCCATACTTTCTTCACTACCTCCTTCAGTCTCTCCCTAACCTCTTGTGTACTAAACAGCCATGCTTTGTTCTCTACCCTCATCCAGCCCTGCGGCTTTTGACCTTTTCAACTTTCTTATCTGCTCCTCTATCTCCTCGTCATTCAACTCCTCCATCTCTGCCTTACCCGTTCTTCCACTTCCCCCATCCGTCTTCCTTGAATCTGAGCCCTGGAACAATTCTTTTAAAAATTCCCTCCACTCCTCACTCCCTACCTTCTCGCTGCCCCCACGCTACGCTTCCTAAACCTATTTATCATCTTCCAGACGTCCCCCTCTGTCTTAACATTTGCTAACTCCTCTTCTAGATCTTTCTCCTTTTCCTGTTCTTTCTTCTCACACATCAATCTGAACCCCTTCCTCATTTCGACGTACTCCTCCCTTCTCGCATTATCCTCTTTCCACATCTTGTACTTCCTCTTTACCTTCCTCTTCATCTTTTTACATTCCCTATCCCACCACGGCTCCACCATTCCTTTTCCCTTCTTTCTGAATACCTTCTTTTGCAAACACCCTTTCAACTTCTCTTTCAGATACTCCCATATCTCTTCCACCGACTCCCCTCCAAAGTGGACTTTTCCTAGCTGCTTCTGATACTTGTCTATCGCCTCCCTCGTCCATGTCACCCTCACCCCTATCGAGACTTCTTCCCCGCCTCGTCTTCCGCCACCCTCACCTCTTATCCACAGACTTAATGGCTGATGGTCTGATTCCACCCTCCCCTCTACTGCGAATTTTTCTGTCTTCTCCCATCCTTGCATATTCATAACCACATAGTCTATCACCGATACCCCCACCTTACTTACATAAGTTAAGTTACATAAGTATTCTCCCTCTTCGTCCCCAGTTGCCATACCATTCGCCACCGCCCAACCTCTATCCTCCATTCAGTCCCTTAGAATCTCCCCCTCCTTATTTATTATCTTATCCTTCGATTTCCTTTCGAAGCTCTCCCCTGTCCTGTCAAGGCCCCCTTCGCTCCCCGTCCTCGCATTAAAGTCCCCACCCAGTACCACCATACCCTCCTCTCTTTCGCCCAGCAGGTCTTCCACCCTTCCATTAATTCTTTCCATCCCATCCTTATTGTACACTGTCACAAACTTACACGTTTTCTCTCCTATTTTTATTTCCCTCATTTGCACTTTCTCCCCCTCTCCCTCTCCATGAACTTTTTCCTCAAATCCATCTCTAACCCCGGTATTAATTCCCCCAGTGGCCTTTCCTTTCTTCTTCGCTCTGACCGCCTCCTGGAGTCTCTACCTATACCCCCTTGGCAGCTTTGGCTCTATTCTATCTCATTCCTGTCTTTCTACCCACGTCTCTACCAGTCCCACAACGTCGAATTCCTGGATATAACGCCAGAACTCCTCGTCCTTCTACTTTACCCCTGCTACATTCCAATACAGCACCTTCACTACTCCTCTACCCTGCCTTACCCCCACCCCCCGACTGCCTACGAAACAAATTCCCCTGCACTTCCTTCAACACTTCTTTCTCCTCGTCCCGCACCCACATCTTCCCGTCTACTCTTATTTTTCGATATCCTACCTTCGCCGATCTCCCTTCTCTCCTCACGCTCCTAGCCCTGTCATACAGCATTCTCTGCAAATCCCTTCCCTTTCTCGTCAAATCGTGATCGATGAAAACTCCCTCATCCTGTATCCTGTTCTTATTTGGCATTACCGCCAACTTTTCTTCCCAGCTCTCCAACTCCAAAACCACCACTTCCTTCTCCTTCCTCCCCTCCAACTTAATTTTCCCCACTTTTTCCCCAATTCTATTATTTCTAGAAATATTTTTAAACTGCTGATAAAAATATGAATTATAAGTTTCTTTTATAATTGTATTATTTACAATGGAATGAACCATTCTACTTTTGCACTGTTTCTAGATTAAAAAGCAATTATTAAAAAATAAAAATACAATTTTTCATTGTAGTAGAAGTGTGGCAGTATAGAACCGGATTACCAACAACATGGGAATTTTCCGAAACAACAGAAAAAGATCCTCTAAAATCGAAATCATCATTAAAAGATAAAGTAATTATTCAATTCCAAACTAAAATATTAGTTGATTCAGGTCAAAATAGTCTTATTACAAAAAAGAAATTTATAAAAAAATCTGAAAAATCAAAAACGTTACCCTAAAATCTTCCAGATTTTTTTCGTGACAAGTTTGTGGATGTTTTTAATTATTTTAAAATCATTCTAAATATTCTCTTCAAATTCATTTTTTAAAAAAGAATCATTTTAAATTTTGCCACGAACTTAAGAAAATGTTTTATTCCCTTTAAATCTTTCAAAACACGTGAAAAGCTTCTGAATGTTCTGTTCGCTATCTTTAAAAATATGCTTTTTGTTTGAAATTCCTATAAATCTGTTAAACTATTTTGAATGTCTCTAAAGAAGTTGCAGAAAGTTTCAAAATTACAAAAATTGCCTTTAAATCTTCCACATTCTTTTCCACACTTTTAGAAATCTTTTCCATCTTCTTAAATTTTCTTTAATAATTAATTAGTCAAAATAAAACATCATTTTAAGTTTTCCTACTTTTTTCGAAATGATCAAAAATCCACATTTTATTTTAAAAAATGTGATTCTCTTCAAATTATAAATAATCTTCAGCTTTTTCAAAAACTTTGAAACATTCTGAATCTCTTTTTAAATATATCGAATTTCTCCTCCAATTACACCAAAAATTTGCAAAATCAAAAACATCACCTTAAATACTTCTAGATTCTTTTTGTACCAAGTTTGCAGGACTTCTGAAATGTTCAAAAAATTCTTGTTTGAAAAATATTGCTCGATGGCATCACTAAGCAAGGTTCTGTTACATGCTAAAAATTTTACAGTGACGCCACCTATTGTCAGAAATATCAACTAATACCGACCGAGGGAAGGACCAATTTTCATTAAAACAGTTGAATTTTTCACCAAAAATAATGACTTTAATAACGTGGTGAAGTTTTTAACAAAAAAATCAAAGTTTCTACCCAAAAGGACAATTTTCCAACAAAAGACACAAATGGTCTAACAAATAGTTCAATTTTTTACTCATATAGGAAAAATATTCAACCAAGAATGAAAGTTAAATTTTCAGATGTTCAGGCGAATCTTCCGAATAAAATGAATTTTTTTTAAAGTAGTTTAACCTCTTTCCAAGTAGTTAGGTTTTAAAGAAAAAGAGAGAAATTTTTAATTACATAGTTAATTATTCAAACAGAGAGATGAATTTTCCACCAAATAGTTTACAACCAAATAGATAAACTTTCAACTAAAATTATAATTTTAGTTGAAAATTCAACTATTTGGTTTTGATTTATAATTATAAATCTTAAACCAAAAAAGAAAATTAGTTCAACTTTCAACCAAGAAGTTGAATTGTATTCAACCAAAAAATATGATTTCTCAACGATAAATGTGGTAGTTGATATTTCAACCCAGAATTATTATTTTAACTCAAATAGAAAACAGTTGAATTGATTGAAATCATGGACTTCTTAGCTGCAGCAACAATTTTTCTCAGTGCAGTGGTAGGCTTTTTATTCCTGAGACCCATCCCCAATTTTGATTTCATCTTCATTGCGTTTGCTATTCCCCAAGCAGCAGCCTTTTCACATATGCCTGCATCCTGAGCCAAGACACATTTCCAAGTCTTTTCAGAAACTTCACTCAGCTGAGTTTCTAGTAAATTGTTGATGATTCTGTTGACCAAGCCTCTCCCACGTCTTGCCTGCTTCATGGTTCGTTTACGACTGACTCTTCTGCCTCCGTGAACGACCATATCTATGCAAGGGATACTTTCAGACTGAAGGGTCATCCTATACAACCAAGTCATTTCTAGGTTTTCTAGACAGTCTTTGTCAAGATGCAGTTTGAAGGACAACCTGTGAAACTACCTATCCAGAATTTTCATTCGCTTGTTTAAAACAAGAATAGAGAAAAACGACATGGACGTGTGCTGCCAAACAGTGTACGAGCAATATTTTGTGGACCTTCCAACTGTGCAAAGACAAATGCTTTGCTGGCTCTACTGATACATCCAAATGGACTCAGATTTGAAAATATTTACATCTACTCAAACTCTCTGAAACAGCCAAAATATGACTTTTTGGACAAAGTCCTTTAATCATTAGATGGCGTTGAGTATTATCCTCTCAATGAGCATGAAGAGGTTATAATGCCAAGTGAAGCAAAACCAAATTCAATCATTGTATTTGATGATGTGGCTTGTGACATATATGAGCATATATGCTCATATTCCTGAACATCTTGTACGTGATAGTGTTAATTTACTTGTGTTATTTAAACAAGATGAAATGAATCCACAGCATATTGATGATGGTCATGTGAATACTGATATGACTTTTTTGCAATTTAAGCATATGTGTTTAGCTTGCTGGTATAATGATAAGTATGGACTCGTTGTAATTGTCAAGGATAGGAATCTTAACCAAGGTAGATATAGGAAAGGTTTTGATTGTTTCATGAATCTTAAAAAGTAATATATACATGTGTAGTGATCAATATAGAAACAGTCGCATCTTAGACGTTCGTGTATTAGCATGTCTTCACGTGAGGAGAATTTTCAAAAGCAAAAAAATATTTTGCGTCAAATTGCTAGAGCTATTGAATCAATTCGACGAAAGCATAGGTTAATAAAGTTGGGCAAATAAACAGTAGAGCGCACAATGAGTGGTACTTTTAGGCCCATTGTTAATCCACTAGAGAAAATTGCTGGTGGTCTCAAGAATATAAAAAAAGTTGAGTTAATTAAAAGGAGAGAAGAAGAGGAAGCGAAGAGTAAAGTTGAAGAAAGTATTGATGATAATGATTTCTCATATAAATCAATTTATGATGAAGCGGACGAAACTGATCCCAGTAGTCTGAAGTTATCAACTCGTAGTGAAGCAGATAATAACTCAGAAACACCTACATCTTCATAGATTGAAGAATGATGCAAACAAGTATCTCATACTGTTAGGTGAAAGAAGTAGAGAACTCGATAATGTGTAAGGAGTGACAAGATTAACGAAAGATAGATTAATGATTGGAGATTCTCTGATAAGTTCCAGCTCAAACTATATTCATGTTGGTAATTTGAATTTTCTCAAAAGTAGAGGCTTGCTTGAACTTTTATTTAAAAAGGTTTCGTAAGAGCTATCTATTACTTCCAGTGATCTTGAAAATTATAGACTAATTATCATTGCTACAAACGCGTATAAAAAGCCTTATAAACCAGATTGTGAGATTCGTGACAATAAAGCTTTCAAATATAAAAATTTAATAAAGAAATTAATTCCTACGTCTCCATAAAAAAATACAGATAAACGAAGTAAAAGCCGGAAATCATTATCAGGTGAAGGTATGATCCCGCAACACATGATTGCTAGAGAGGCTAGTCAGATGGATTACATTTACTGGGATGACCCGAATGAATTGTTAGATCGATTACGTTTACTGCTAGAGTCTCAAGCAGCTGGAAATCAATGAGTGTTTTACTAAGATTTTCATCATTTGGAAGATGAGCATCGATGTATTCGGACGTCATTCCAAGCGAGCAGAGAGTACAAGTCGTAGTCCTCCTGGAATTTGCTTCAAATTCAAATCTGAAGGCGATTATGATATGAATAATAAAAGGCTGTGTAAAGTGGCTGATGCTCAAGAGCAAAATGATGCTTTTAATCTGAATATGACGCAACATATGATACAGCGTGAATTTCAGACTATCTACGATGTTATAGCTTCTTTGCGAACTGAAGTAGTCAACAATAATATGATGATTGAGACTTTGGAAAATTCCACAGATAAACTTTTTAAAAATGTGAAAATTGATGCTGAAGCAATTCAAAAACTGATGTATCGAAATTTAGAGCTCATTAATCAATTAGACACTAGACTGAATGCACTCATAAATGGACGTTGAGAAGCAGCTGTTGGTGGAGGAGCAGCACAAGCCAGCTAAAAGAAATTACCAACGTCGACATTTCAATATCCGTGGCATTGATGAAACATGGCAAGCTGATCTTGTTGAAATGCAACCATATCAGGGAATGAATAAAAGGATACAAGTACATCTTAACGGTAATTGACATATTTTCAAAATTTTCTTGAGCTGTTACCGTTAAATCCAAGAAGGGCAAAGATATAGCTGCAGCGATGGAATCTGTACTTGATAAAGGGCGTGTACCAAAAAATGTACATGTTGATAGAGGTAAAGAATTTTACAACTCGCACTTTGAAAATCTTATGAAGCGATATAAGATAAATTTATACTCGACATTTAGTAATTTGAAAGCATAAATTCGCGAGCGATTTAATCGTACCTTAAGAATTAAAATGTTGATGCAATTTAGCTTACAGGGTAATTATAACTGGATTGGTATTTTGAAAGATTTAATTTTGTGCTACAACGATACCAAACATCAGACTATTAGAATGAAACCAAAAGTTGTTGATAGGCAAAATGAAAGAAAAAATTGTTGTTTGATGTATACAAAAATTTCAGTGTGAACCAAGCAGTTAAGAAAGCTAAGTTTAAAGTTGGGGATAAACTACGTATGAGTATATTCAAGCATGTTTTTGAGAAAGGCTGCACACCAAATTGGACAACTGAAATATTCACCATAAGTCATGTTAAGAGTACTGAATCAGTGACGTATATGCTCAAAGATTATCAAGATAAAGCTATTGCAGGTAGTTTTTATGAACAAGAAATTGACAAAGTGAGACATCCAGACATTTATCTTGTGGGAAAAGTAGAGAAAAAAGTGGGAATGAGCTGTTTGTAAAATGGCTAGGTTTTGACGACTCTCACAGTAGTTGGATAGATAAGTCTAGTTTGTAAGTATCTTTGTATTAATATTAAGGTTTTTCGGAATAAAGTTTGATTATTCTCAAACATATGTACCTTTTCACTTAAACATCTACCTAACCTTAATCCAGTAAATGAAAAAGGCGAATTTCGTTTAAATTATATATTTTTATCCAGATTCTCATACTAATAATTCACATAGAAATTTCAATTGAAAGAAATTTAATTGAATTTGATTTGTGAATGATGAATTCAGATTGTATGTAGTTGCATGTAACATTTGATTTCGATGCGCATAAGACATGATGATGATGTTGATTGCACTGAAGACTTTCAGACACTGAGTGATGATTGAAAACTGTACATTTCATATATTTTTCTTAATAAATTTGATGGAATTGAAGCGTCCGCCCAAATACACCATTTCAAGGTGCTGATCATCACAGGCTTTCTTCGTTTCCACGAACAGGTCTTTATCCTCTTCAAACAGTTTTGCAATTCTTTGAGGTAGAGAAACTGAGAATTTGTTTCCTAGGATTACAAGCATTCGCATTCCATATTTTGTTTTAGCTTTCTTGATGTCTGTTATTTCGTATCCTTTGTTAACATCTAGGTCTGACAGCTTCTTTGCTGGAAGGAAGTCTTCACTGCCTGCGATTTTGTTTAGTTTTATGAAATCCATCTTTACTCTTTAATAATAACTGTATTAAATTTTCTCGTCAAAGTTTGTAAATCTATTCGCACTTGTATCACTTGTTTCAGTTCTTGAATGTTCTGCAGAAATAAGTTTAAACGACTTTTCAGCTCTTGTTGCTTTTGTTCTTTACAATCTGACATCTGCCCACAAACTGATGAAAGATAAGAGCTGGCCTCCTTTTATATACGCTTACCCCCTCTACTAAATTTCTAAAGAGACTTGGGCAATGTTGCCAGATATTGCATCATATGATGCAATCAAGTTCAAAATGTAATGCGTCATTCAAATTAACCTTAAATTTATTTACGAAAATTCTTTCCAGAAATTACGCAACAGAATTTGAAGTATTGCATCATATGATGCAATCTTTCCAGAAATTTCGTAGTATAATTTGAAGTATTGCATCATATGATGCAATCTTTCCAGAAATTGCGTAGTATAATTTGAAGTATTGCATCATATGATGCCACAAAGTTCCAGAAAATTCTACATTATAGTCGACACGTTTGGAGGATAACGTTTTGCGAAGTAAAAAAATATAATGAGTCATTGAAAATAACCTTGGACTTGTTTACCAAAATGCTTTTTCAGAAATTGCGCAGTATTATTTGAGTTATAGAAGGTTCTATACTGCCGAAGAATGTTTCTCACGGATGATTTGCGCACTGAATAAATACCGGAATTTTTAGTTGAATATGTTATCTATGAGGAAGCAATAATCAAATTGATAGACAAAACAGGATGTCATGCATAGCCCTGCGTATCAAATTTCATCTGTACACAGGAAGCAATAAGTCATCCTTGTTTTTCTTGCAATAACTATATGACGCAGAAGAAATTGTCAGGACAATGCAAAATATAACCTTGAAAGTATTTACGCGAAATTCTTGAGATAAGAAATAACCTTGAAGCTGTTTGTATGAATTTAGCTGGTACAATTGCGCAATATGACTGTGACGTCATCATCAAGAAATGTTCTAGAACGGTCTCAATGTCAACCTCACACAGGCTTACCTCACACAGTGAAAGTATTAACGTGGCATGATTTAGATAAGAAATAACCTTGAAGCTGTTTGTATGAATTCAGAATTGCGCAATATCATTATGACGTCAGCTGTAGAATATTCAAAAACAGGCTCAATGTCAACCTCACACGGCCACACGCACACAGGTCACCTCACACAGACACGCACTAATACTAATTGGTCCAGAATGCAGCCTACTCATCTACTTATGTCTCATGAAGCAGACTTTTTTCAACAGAAAAAATTAAAGCTTCATCCAATAATGAATGCGTGCAGGTTTCCCGACAACAAAAGTTTCGACATTGCGATAGTTTCGAGAAATAATAGAATACGGCCCCATGCATTTTTTAATAATAACAAGTAGCAAAAGCGCGCTACGCGCGCGCATGTGTGTTTCTCAACCTCGCAAAAGAGATGTTTAATTTTATTTAATTACAATTCATTCCTTTTTTAATTGTTTGAATGTTTCATTTATTTTTTCTTTTGGAAAATTTGAAATAATTCATCCAGTATCTGGAATTTTTGAAAATGTAAGATATTTGAATAATTCAAACACATTTTCATTTTAAAAGCTGCGAAGAAAATTGTCACATTATTTTCACATGTTTCAAATGAATTGATAGAGAAAAAAGTACTGTTTTAGATATCTACCTAAAATTTGAAAAAAATCTCTTCAGCCTCTGAAAATTATCACCAAAATTTGTTGAGCTGAAACTCTCTAGTTTTTAAAAATCTACAAAAATTGAAAAGACTCAAGCGCTAATATGATCAAATATTTAATTAACATCAGTCAATTTAAATATTGGAAATAAAGAATTCTATTTTAATCAAGTTTATTAAAAACATGTTTTGCATGATAAAGCGAATGTAATAAAGTTATCAGCATTTTCACAACTTAAACATTTTATATTTTCAATGGAATAATATATTCTCGCACACGGACAACATTAAATTTTGTATTTCAAAATGCTGAAGACGTTTTTTCCATTGATTATTATCATTCAATTATGAATATATTATTTAGATAACAAAAATGATATCGAAGCCAAAAAGATTTTAATTTAAAAATGGAAAAAGAGTTGAATTCATGCAAATAAATAAAATAAATAAAAAAGCTGAATCCTCGACCAAAAAATATCAATTTTCAATTAGTTACATTTTTATCAAAAAAATACGAATTTTCAACAAAACAGTGAGAAAAATAGTGAGATTTTATAAAAACCTGATGATTTTGAAATGTTGGTGATAAAACTAATAATGAACCTAAATTTAGTAAATTTTTTTTCACTTTCAAGCTATATCTCAAGTATAGCGCTTTATGTTGCAAGCATTGTGTTCAAATCGCACTTGAAAATAATTCATTAATTTTTCCTAATACTACACAAACTGACTAAGAAATGCAAATCAATTTCTTAGGAATCGTCGAATTTCCATTTTTTTTTTTTTTTGACAATGAAAAAGTGTGAATGTCCTGTAAATTTCAATTTCAACAGTCGGTTTGGACACATGGATTAGTAACGGCGTTTTGTTCTACACTGTTAAAAATTTCCTGAAATTTCAGTCAGTTTTCAATGACTTATATCACTGAAATTTCATAAATTTGGCTTTAAAAATTAATTTGAGACCATATTCATTAATTTTCAGTGACAAGAAACTTAATTTTGAAGCAAAAATGATTGAGATTTCATAAAATTGACTCTGAAACCTGTTTCGATTGCTTGTACATAAAATATTATTGGTGGCTGAATAAATTTCACTGTGGTTTACGTACATTTTTAAACATGCATTGAAAATGAAGTAACATTTTTTATTAAATTCAATAAACCTAAATGAAAATATGAACAAAATTTGGAAATAATTCATGAAATTAAATTTAGAAGTTTTTTATGTGATACACATTGAGCTTCACTAACATTTTCATGAAATTTCATGAACTTACTTCTAACAGTGTAAACGATAGCTGCTAAGCTCGCGCCAATTGCTTGCTTGGACAGAAAATTGATGCAACTTTAGTTTCTGACTGTATTTATATCATTTATAAAATCGAAATTAAAAATATGAATGGCAATTAAAAGATAATGTGCCAAAAAGCTCGAGTTTTTTAATGGCGAATAACCCTAAAGATCCAATTTTAGGAGAAATTTGCTTAATTATTGGGTTACATAAAACAATAGAGATGAATCAAAGGCTCGGTACAGATGAGGTTGAATTAACAAAAATCTATTCTGCTAGAATCTTTGTTCAAAGTGTGAGCATATATTGATATCTTTTTCTGTATGACTCTTCTCCAGTATGGATGATGACGAAGATAAATTTATAAAAGCCCAGCCAAAGAGAGTTATGTTTGTAATATTTTTTGAGTCGTATTTTTTGGCCTCTCATTTTTCGCACTTTTATTTTGGGACTGGTCATGTTGAGCCTTATAATATAATGCTTACATTTTTGACAATTTCGGTTCTAGGATATGTTATTTTCATAGAACAAGAAAATCTTCCGAGTGGATCCAATTCAAATCAAGTGAAAATAAACTATTAAAAAATTCCAAGGCAGACCATGATTGGCAAGATAGGAACATATGGAACTTGGGAAAATTTGCAGAATATATGGAGAAATGGACACTAAGGTCGGGTGGAACTGACGTTATAACTGGACTCTCCACCTTACGACGATATGGCTCATTATTTTGGACATGAATTTTACTCATAAAATACAGTTCTCGCATCAAGTTGGTTGTTGGGCGCATACTTCAGGCAATGAATAATGCAGACAATTGAGTAGCCCTGAAATATATTGAAACGTTGGTGGACGAAAGGCATGCATCCGACAAAGTTTCATGCTATTAATGGAGACTGGATGTTTTTAATGTAAGAGGGGTAAATGATCCTATATTGTAAAAACTAGAGATCTCTTTTTTTCATGGTATTATTTATTGCGTTTTCTGTTTTTCAAAAAGATAAGCTCATGCTGTTGTTTTCACTGTAAAACAAGTGAATCTGCCCCCTTTCCCTTGGTCTCATTTTAGTACCTCATTTCAGTACGAATCAAGATAAGGAGCATAGAGAAACCAAAAGCACGATTAGAATTTACGAATAAAATAAGCGAACGCCTAGACAGGACAATTTGGGAGATACTAGTGTGCGATAATGGTATAAAGGGAGCATGTACAATGTTCTAGAAAATCATTGTTATTTGTGGAACTGAAGTGTGTGTATGATACTGCAGTTGTAGGAAGACCTACTGGGGATGCTTGGTACAATGATTGAATACGCGTAACTGGCAATAGGTAAGGATAAAATCAAAGTGGAAGTAAGTAAGAAATTGCAAAACGCTTCAAAAGGAAATCAGAAATTATTTTGGAAATGGAACAATAAGATTAGGAAAGGAAGAAGCAGAAAAGAATTAGTCGGCATCGGGAATATCAAGAGTGAAATAGTATATGTTACAGGCGCTAGAACTATATGTATAGAGTAGCACAACTGAAATATAGAAAACGATACGTTGGAAAACCCGGTTACAAAAATCTGTGCCTCTGAAATTAGACATATAATTTAGAATATGAAGAATAGTAAGGCTGCTGGTGTTGACGGTATTAACTCTGACATGCTTAAATGTGGTAGCGAATATATACCTCACAGGCTGTGCGAGTTGATATGTATCGAGATGAGGAAAGTTCCAGATTCATTCAAAGGTAGAAGAACTCAATAACATATTCATTTCAGCATTCGATGTAGTGGACCCGGTACATGATTTTCAAGCGAAGAAAATAACGTTTTGTGGATATCGGAAGAGATTAAAGTCTCAGAAGGGAAAGAGACAGAAAGTATTCTCGAGCTAGGAGGAATATGACCAGGCACGATGGAAGGGATTCAGTGTCCTTAGGAATCTGGTTCAAACTGAGATAAAGGACTCTAAAAATAAATATAACAAAA
Source organism: Andricus quercusramuli (assembly GCA_932178445.1). Lineage (NCBI taxonomy): Eukaryota > Metazoa > Arthropoda > Insecta > Hymenoptera > Cynipidae > Andricus > Andricus quercusramuli. The sequence goes on from CAKNXH010001425.1 coordinate 34,444, forward strand.
TAACAAAAATAGGGATGAGAATATCTGGAAGGTCTGTTGGTGGCTTGGAATTAATCCCTCTTTAGAGTCAAACCTTTGATCAGATGCATCCGGTCAATGACTTAATAAAACCCTTCTTCATTGAGCCTTTACCAATTGACACTACTCTCTTATCCAGTGAATTACATCCATTTGATGATTCTAACTTTTACTTCTCTTATATAAGGGCAGATTCTCTGCTTTTAGTAATTGCTTTCTCTCCGTGTGATACTTCCTGTTCTACTTCATATTTACAATTGTTCTCTACAGTTCGGGATTTTCCCCAATATTTGGAAACAAGCACTGATTCGCCCTATTCCTGAGATCACTTATCCTTCAAGTCGAACATATTTTCGTCCTATTTCTATCCTCAGTGCATTAGCCAAGCCTCTTGAAAAATTAATGGATAACCAGCTAAATGAATATTTGTATGAACATAATCTGCTTGATCCTTTCCAGACTGGATTCCGGAAGAAGCACAGGGTACTCTGCTCACTGCTTTCCTTAAATTTAGTTCTGATTTAAAAGCTGCAATAGATAAAAATCAAGTAACGATCATTGTATTCTTCTATCTTTTCAAAGCGTTTGAGTTGATAAACCATGAACTTCCAATCCAAAAATTTAAAAAAACCTTAATATCGCTAACAGTGCCATTAATTAGTTCAATTCATAGTTAAGTAATCGCTTACAATGTGTAGCAAACAGTGATGGCTTTTGCTCTGATTGGAATGAGGTGATGAGTGGGGTTCCTCAGGGCTCAATTCTTGGCCCCAAAATGTTTAATGTGTTCACATGCGACTTTTCAGCTGTTTTGCGCTACTGTTAATATCACCTTTATTCTGATGATAGCAAAATATATCTCTGGGCCTCTTAGTACCCTCAGGGACCTACTTCAAATGGTCTAGGAAGATATCAATAACGTCTATCTAATATATAATTATAATAAAGTATATAATAATAATAATAATAATAAAAATTTAGATTAATATGAGTATAAAGTAAATATAATAATAAAGTATCTAATGGTTTGAAACTCAATCCATAAAAAACATGCTTTGCTAGTTGGATCCCCCACTCATAATCCATCTAAAGTCCTGGACTCCATCTCACCTTCGTACTTGAACGGTCTTATTATTGACTTCTCTGATTCCGTCAATGATCTTGGTTTGATATTTAATAGGAGTCTTTCTTGGAAAGAGCATGTTGAATTAATATCACGCAAAATCTTCAAAACTTCACATCAGTTTAGTCGGAGTAGGAAGTCTTTGCCTACAGTTACATGAATCCATATTTCTGAGTATAGGGAAAGAGCTGATTTTATGACAGTTGGCAAGAGAAGACAATATTTTTTTAATAATTTGCAGTACATGATCTTTAAAAATGAAAAGCCTCTATATTTATTAGCCAACCTTCCAAGTTGGCCTGGGCTACGCTATACAGGTCGTACCCTGGCAATTCCTCATAGAACATGTTTAATGCAAAAATCTTTTGTAATTAGAGGGACGCGGCTTTGGAATAAACTACCGAATAGTATTCATAATGCGCCTACAGTATTTGCATTTAAAAATATGTTCTCTGAATTTCTAAAATATATGGGCACACCTTTATTTGATATAACTCTGTGGACTTAGCCTACATCTTGTTATCTCTCTCATTATATTCAGTTCCATTACTATTTTTCATTCCTTTATTTTTTTCTATCATGAGGTGTGATGATGTTATTCTTCTTTCTTTTGTCTACTCATATCTTAAGATAAGTTTACCAACTGTCCCATCTTCATATAAAATTTGAGTGTCTTCTTACAGCACATACTTAAATGAACTTACTCACATTTTTATAAACGAATAATGTCGTTAAATGTACATTTTCAATAATAAAACAGGGTTCTCAAAATATTAACATTACACTCTGAATTCTACATCTATATATTTATATATTTCTACATATTTGTATATTGTCTTATGTACATATACTGTGTTCAGCTCTTAAAGGTGCTTTATAGTCCAAAGAGCTTTTTTCTCAATAAATGAGAAAATGAATGTATGGCAGTTATGATGGAAAAATATCTGAAATTAAGGACATAATTTCAGGTGTTCCACAGGGATCGGTCCAGGGCCACCACTATTCATCATTTATATCAGTGACTTTTCAAATTTGGAAGAAGGTGAACTTAGGATTGTTTGCTGATGATATACCTCTGTATACTAGCTCCTACAGGAAAGATACAATAGTTAATATATTGCAAAAGGCAGCTCATAAAGCAAATAAGTATTATGAAAAATGGAAAATAAAAAGTAATATAAGCAAGTGTGAATCGGTTACAGCAACGAAAAGAAGAAATATGTTGAGGAAAAGGAACGAATATTGCGTAAAAAAAGTGTTAATATTATATGTTCTGATAGCCTCAAACATTTAGGATTAGTCATAGATCACACGACTCACAACATGACTCACATTTGAAAGACATATTGAACTAGTGGTAGAAAAAGCAATAAGTGCATTGATATCATTATATCCCTTGATAAATGAAAAATCTGAAATGTCACTAAATAATTTAGAGTGAATGTTCAAGAGAATAGTTAGACCAATATTACTTTATGTTTGTCTAATTTCGAAATCAGTGATACAAATTATCTAACTCTTCAAATGTTACAAAATAAATCCTTGCGGCTAATGAAAAATCATCCAATGTATACACTCGGTGTTGAAATACACAAAGAATAAGAGATAGATTACATTAAGAACTATGTTTTCAAATATTCTAAAAATTTCTATGAAAGGTTAAGGGAACATCTAGATGAATTAAGAAGAATAGTATATTATAAATTTAATTACAACTTTTAGATTTTTGAGTTAAATTATTAAGACGTAAAAAGCATCCATACATGATAGCCATGTGAAGTCAATAAAGATAGTGTATCATGCGGAACGTCTAAATTAAATATAGACAAGAGATGCAGTACATTCTTTATAATGTATCACTACATGTTTCATGGTAAATAAAACTCAGTTATATAATGTTTCTTATCAAACCAGTATCAAATATGTCTCAAATTCATTAGTAATTACTAGTATTATTAATTAATATAATATCATATTTCAAACGATCAATTTAAAGGGAATAAAAAAATATTGTTTATACTTAAAAGCCTCTGATTCGTCTTCATCGAAAACAAATACAGGAAAATACTCTTGACGTGACAGTGATTTTTCATTTTATATGATATTTATCGTACTTTACAGAAATGGTAGATTTATTTACTTTGATTCATTCCCATATATTTATATTAGATCTAATAGGGATTCGAAACTGAAACACTTATTAGTGACTATAATAAAATCTAAAACCCAATAAAAAAACGTATCTTTTATTTCTATCCTTACTCAAAACTATCAATGTCTCCATGAAACTGATAATTCGTTTTTAATAAAAATAGGAATTTGAATATTCCTTATTCTTAATTTTAGAGAATCAATAAACATTGAGGTTGTATCACTGGTCATGCCCCCCCCCCCCCCATATATATTCCGATTCGAAATGGTTTAAAAACTCCTTTCTCAATTCTTTCAAATATAACGACATAAGGAAATTCTCTGAAACCACATATTAACCAAAATACTGGAAATTATTTTAAAAAATTTAGAAATTCTATGAAAGACATTGTTTTTAGTGAAATTCTTCGTAATTATAAGAATGTTATAAAATGTTTACAATCTTTCTATGTGTATTGAAATCAGTTGAAAATCACTAAAAATTGTCCCATAAACCTTCTTGGAATCTTTTGAAATTTCAGTTCACTTCTGAACGCTATTTTTTAAAAGTGAATAATAATATGTCCATTTTTTAACCTAAAAATATTTCAAAGTAAGAACTTGAGCTTTTTTCAGACCAGCGTGAAGAAATGATATTTTAACAGCAATTGGTCAATTTACTTATGCGCCTGATGCTTTTGGGCAATTCTAATTAAAATGTGTTTTCCAGGTTTAAGTTTCAATGCTCCAAATTCCAAGTTGATCAATGATAAAGCTTAAATTTGACAAGATAATCTTCTCAGTACCTTAATTTCTAAATATTCGATCCGAAACGTTACAAATTACAAAGGTTGAATTAATATCCATCAACAAAAAATTATTTTAAAAACGGCGAATATTCACTGAAATGCGATGTTATTTCAAATGATCTCATTCGCCTCAAGTGAATATTGTATCATTCGTATTTGTAACGATATTTTATTGACCCAATATTACGGAATTCTTTTAGCGGATGGTATACTTCCACAAACTGTGAGCATATCTTGATGTACTTTTTTGTAGACGCTAGCTCGTTTAATGACATATATATAAATAACGGCATGGAACAGAATACTTATTCGGGAGCTTGTTCGCGAAAAATTAGTGTTCGGAAAAATGAAGATCCTGTTTGGCATTTTGGTCATCGTAGCAGCGGTTTTCCTCAGTTCTGTTGGTAAGTGTGTATATAATAACACCAGTTGCTTTCAGGAAGAGCTTGAGATGGTTGTTAAACATACTTTTTAATTGTATATATATATA
>CAKNXH010001426.1:0-28019 GCA_932178445.1 Andricus quercusramuli
TATATATATATATATATATATATATATATAGACTTGCATGTTGGTGGCGGAAGTGAGAACGTGGTTAGTGTCAGGTGGTGAGAGGATTTACGGAATTTGTGTGGTAGGTGTGAGTGGAGTGTAAGGGTGGAAGCGGAGGAGGTGAGTAGGGTTGTGTGGGGTGAATTGGGGAGATAAAAAGTAATATTGAGAGTGGGTGTGAGGCGGGATATAGCAAATTGGGAAAGTGAGGTTAGGTTAGCAAGGAATCGGGGGAATTTGTGGTCAGAAGTCTTGGGCCTGCAAGGGTCAAGGGTGGTGCTCGAAAATTTGGGGGGATGTTAAGTGAGGGAAAGGGGTGTCTGCAAGGGCTGTGAGGAATAGAAAAAAAAAAAAAAAAAAAAAAAAGGGAAATAAAGAAAAATTTGGCGGCAATAGACAGCATTCTGCAGAGACATCTGGCGGTAGCAGAGGGTACTGCATGGAGAGGTCCCAGTTACCGGCGGCAAAGCGGGAGGTTGGTAGTGAGAGTACTGGTAGTGACGGTGACGGGGAGAAAATTTTCCACGTGCCACGACAGCCAACAGAGCGTGGCTCAGTGTCTAGTAGCGCGTCAGGGAGTGGGAGAAAGCGGGACAGTGGGAACGAAGGAAGAGAGAAGGTGAGGGAGAGAACATCGAGCGTAAGTGACGGGGAGGATCTCTTGAAAAGGAAAAGAGACAGCCAAGAGAGTCCGGACAAAAGCGTGGTAGAGAGTCCGTTTAAAAAAAGCGGTAGAACCAGTAGGACACCCCCCCAAAAAATGGGGGAAAATGTGGAGAAGGAGGCTCTCGGTATACTGATAAGCGAGATCAGGGGGCTGAGGGAGGAATTGAGAATTAGAGATGAGAAATGGGAAAAGGAGATGAAAGAGATGAGGGAGAGAGTAGGGTCGTTAGAGAGGGAAAGGAAAGAAAAAGAAATTAAAATAAAGCAGATGGAAGAGGAAAATAGGGTGTGGAAGGAAAGGACGGAAAAAAGGCTTGAGAAGATGGAGGGCAGGACGGAAATGGAAGGCGGAGGTGGGGGGAGCGAGATTAAAGGTATTTGGGAGAGGGTAGAAAATCTGATAGAAGAGAAAGTGGGAGAGCGTAGGAGTGAAAAGGAGGAGAGGGCGGATAGGGAAAGGTTAAGGGCAATGGAGTTGAGAATGGAGAGAAAAGAGAAGGCAGACAGGAGGAATAATATTGTAGTAAAAGGGTTGAAGCTAAAGAACGGGGAAGAAAGAGAGGGTGTGGAAGCGCTGCTACAGAGCATAGGGTGGGTCAAAGGCAGGGTAGGGAAAGTTAAGTTGGAGGGGAGAAAGGACAAGGAAGTGGCGGTTGTGGAGATGGAGAGCTGGGAAGAAAAGTTGGGGGTAATGAGAAATAAAAATAGGATACAGGATAGGAGAGTTTTCATCGATCATGATTTAACGAGAAAGGAAAGGGATTTGCAGAGAATGCTGAACGACAGGGCTAGAAGGGAGAAGAGTGAAGGGAGATCGGCGAAGGTAGGATATAGAAAAATAAAAATAGACGAGAAAATGTGGGTGTGGGATGAGGAGAAAGAGGTGTTGAAGGAGGTGCAGGGGAATTTGTTTCGTAGGCATTAGGGGGGGTGGGGGTAATGCAGGATAGAGGATTGAAGGTGTTGTATTGGAACGTAGCAGGGATAAGGAAGAAGGATGAGGAGTTCTGGAGGTATGTACAAGAATTTGATGTTGTGGGACTGGTTGAGACGTGGGTAGAAAGAAAGGAATGGGACAGAATAGAGCCAAAACTGCCAAGGGGGTACAAGTGGAGACTCCAGGAGGCGGTCAGAGTGAAGAAAAAAGGAAGGGCTAGTGGGGGAATTATAACGGGGGTTAGAGATGGATTAGAGGAAGAAGTTCATGGAGAGAAAGAGAGGGAGGGAGTGCAAATGAGGTAAGTAAAAATAGGAGGGATACCGTGTAAGTTTGTGACAGTGTACAATAAGGATGGGATGGAAAGAATTAAAGAAAGGGTGGAAGAATTGCTAGGCGAAAGAGAGGAGGGTATGGTGATACTGGGTGGGGATTTTAATGCGAGGATGGGAAGGGAAGGGGGCCTTTACAGGGAAGGGGAGAGCTTCAAAAGGAATTCGAAGGATAGGATAATAAATAAGGAGGGAGAGATTCTAAGGGACTGGATGGAGCATAGAGGGTGGGCAGTGGCGAATGGTATGGCTAATGGGGACGAAGAGGGAGAATACACGTATGTAAGTAAGGTGGGGGTATCGGTGATATACTACGTGGTAATGAATATGCAAGGATGGGAGGAGACGGAAAAATTCGCAGTAGAGGGGAGGGTGGAATCAGATCATCAGCCATTAAGTCTGTGGATAAGAGGTGAGGGTGGAGGAAGACAAGGCGGGGAAGAAGTCTCGATAGGGGAGAGGGTGACCTGGACGAGGGAGGCGATAGAGAGGTATCAGGAGCGGCTAGGAAAGGTACGCTTTGGAGGGGAGTCTGTGGAAGAGATATGGGAGGATCTGAAAGAGAACGTGAAAGGGTGTGTGCAAAAGAAGGTATTCAGAAAGAAGAAGAAAGGAATGGTGAAGCCATGGTGGGATAGGGAATGTAAAAAGATGAAAAGGAAGGTGAAGAGGAAGTACAAGAAGTGGAAAGAGGGTAATGCGAGAAGGGAGGAGTACGTAGAAACGAGGAAGGGGTTTAGATTGATGTGTAAGAAGAAAGAACAGGAAAAGGAGAAAGAGCTGGAAGAGGAGTTAGCAAATGTTAAGACGGAGGAGGACGTCTGGAAGATAATAAATAGGTTTAGGAAGCGCAGGGTGGGGGTCAGCGAGAAGATAGGGAGTGAGGAGTGGAGGGAATTTTTTAAAGAATCGTTCCAGGGCTCAGATTCAAGGAAGACGGATGGGGGAAGTAGAAGAACGGGGGAGGCAGAGATTGAGGAGTTGAATGACGAGGAGATAGAGAAGCAGATAAGGAAGTTGAAAAGGTCAAAAGCAGCAGGGCTGGATGGGGTAGAGAACGAAGCATGGCTGTTTAGTACACAAGAGGTTAGGGAGAGGCTGAAGGAGGTAGTGAAGAAAGTTTGGAGGGGTGAGGGATTCCCAGGAGGGTGGAGAGAAGGCTTAATAGTGCCACTGTATAAGAAAGGGGATAGAGATATGCAGGAAAATTATAGAGGGATTACGCTAATGAATACGGCGTATAAAGTATATGCGATGGTGGTGGCAGAGAGACTGCGGAAGGATGTTGAGGGGAAAGGAATATTGCCGGAGACGCAGGCGGGATTTAGGGCGGGTAGGAGTACTATCGACAATATTTACGTGCTGCAGCACGTGGTAGATAGAGAATTAGCGAAGAAAGGGGCGAGAGTGTACGCGTTTTTTGTGGATCTCAAAGGCGCGTTTCCATCGGTGGATAGGGGGAGGTTGTGGGAGGCGATGGAGGATAGGGGAGTAGAGAGGGGCCTAATTGAAAGGGTAAGGGAGATATATGAAGAGACAAAAGACAAGGTAAGAGGAGGGGAGGGGATTTCGGAGGGAATCTGGATGGATAGGGGGTTAAGGCAAGGGTGTCCACTTAGCCCAACGCTTTTTGCGATTTTAATTGCGGATATGGAAAGTAAGCTGGAGGCCGGGGTGGTAGGAGGAGTCAGGATAGGAGGGGTTAGAATTTGGTCACTAGCGTATGCAGATGACATAGTGTTGCTGGCAAGCAGCGAGGAGGCCTTAAAGGAGATGATTAAGAGGTTGAGAAGATACCTGGATAAAAAGGGGTTAGAGCTGAATGTGGAAAAGTCCAAGGTTATGGTGTTCAGAAAAGGAGGGGGAAGGGATAAGGGAAGGGAGTGGAAGTGGAAGGGAAAGGAGGTGCAGGAGGTGAAAGAGTTTGTGTACTTGGGCTTCGTGTTTCGAAGGAATGGTGGAGTGGATGGTCACATAAAAGAGAGAGTGAGGAGGGCAAATGTAGTGATGAGGCAGGTGTGGGGGTTGGGAAAGAAGTTATTCGCAGATGATTTTGGAAGGAGAATGAAATTGTTTGATTCACTAGTGATGAGTGTGCTATTGTATGGGGTAGAAGTGTGGGGGTGGAAGGAAAGTGAAGAGGTTAATAGAACGCAGGAGAGGTATGTAAAGTGGACCCTGGGGTTGGCAAGGAACACGCCTAATTATATTGTCAGGAGGGAGACGGGGAGAGCGAGTGTAGGAATTCTAGCAGGGAGCCGGGCGTGTAAATATGAGGAGAAATTTTTGGAAGAGGGGGGAAGTAGGCTAGTTAGGGCGTGTTGGTGGGAAAAGGAGAACAAGGGAGGGGGTGGGAAGATGGAGGCGGAGAGGGAAAGGTATTTTAGAATGAATGGACTGCAGATGGATGAAGTGAGAAGGATGCACGAGGAAGGAAGGAAGGTTTATGACGTGGTTAAGCAAAACGGCATGGAGAGAGAGAAGACAGAAGGGGAAGAGAGAATAAGAGAGTCAAGATTCAACGGGAACTATGTGTGGATTATGCCAAGTGCAAGAGCGCAATATTTATGTGAGAAAGGAGAGAAAGGAAGTCAGGAGCTTATAGCGAGGATGAGGTGTGGGTGCATGGAGGGCTTCAATAGGTTCTGGCTCTCGCGAGAGAAGAGGATGTGTGAACTGTGTGGAAAGGGGGATGCAAGAGTGGAGCACTGGTTGGAGGAGTGCGTGGAGGTAGAAAGAAGTGAGATAAGCATGGAGGTATTGTTGCATGAAAAGGGGGGAAAAAGGGCAGTAGCATGGGTGAAGGGAGTGTTGGGTAAGATGGAGATGAAGAGAAGGAAGGAGGAAGAGGAGTGGAGAAGGAAAGATTGTAAATAGGAGAGAAAGTAGATATAAGTAACATGTAAATATTGTAAATAGTAGATAAGTAGTAGGTATTAGAGCGATAACAGAGGTTGGCAAGCGAGGCAATGCGAAAAAGTAGGGATATGCGAGCGAGGAGAAGCGAGGAAGGCAAGGCGATACGAGCGTGCGGCTTAGAGATAAGGAATGGAAGGATGTTAGTTTTTAAGGGTTAGTTTTAAGAAAATTCTGTAAAAAATGGATGTGTAAGCAAGTCAATTTTTTAAGGCCAGCAGGCTGAAAAATAAACGTTTATCTATCTATATATATATATACCTAACACACATTCATACATAATTGTACATAGAAGGTTTAACACAGTTCAATTCGACACCTATTATTGGTACTTTGTGTCACAAATAATCGAATCAATTTTACTTTTCGAGCTTTTGCTCTCGCAAATTCTTCAATGGCATCAGAAAAAGATATTAGGCTCAAAATATATTTCTCAATTGATAGCATTGCGAGAGCGCTTCATCTATTATCCGACATAGTCGATCTCAAGTATGTCTTAATTAGTTTCAACTTTGAGAAGCTTCTTTCCTCGTATGCTACTGTGACAGGAGTTGTTTAAAAAATGCGCAACGAGACCCATACGTTAGAAAGAGTGTCATACAAATTGTTTTTAAATAAAAAATCCAATGCTTCGATGGGTCTTCTGACATTTTCTGGCAAAGTATATTTCAAGTGTATTAACTCCTCTCAGAGATCTCTACCATTAATGTCACTTTCCTTACGACGCGTCAGTGTTTCTTCTAATTGCTTACAAACTGGCATCAAAAGATTGCGTTCAGAAGATGTTTTCAGATTTTATAAAAAAGACCAGATTTTGATGTAATCTTTCAGTTGTTGGAATCGCTCTTCAACAGATGCACACACTTGATCGAGCAGCCCTGGCGGACCGGCCGAACGCAAACATTACGCTACAGCGTAACGGTAAAGTAATGGTAAAGTAATCCCTAATAGCACGGAACGTTCCTGGAGCGTTCCTGGAACGTTCCGCGGGCACCTTCGGAACGTTCCAGCGGAACGTTCCAGGGACGTTCCCGGGACGTGTTAAATGTCCGCCGGTTGGGAACGTTCCAATGGAACGTTCCAGTGGGACCTGAGCGGAACCTATCTGTTTCGGTACTGAATCAGCAGTACCAAACTTCGCCGACAGATGGCGCCACCGACATATTTTGGTTTATCTGCAATTTTTTCCCGTTTGACCGACCGAACGGACGGTCTGCTCGCGCGTGAGTTCACCAATAGATGGCGCCAATATAATTGTGTAATTTTTTCGATTAAATGCCGCTACTGCACGCTAGGCGTCGCCACTAGTCTCATGCTGGCCCCCGCTTTCCACTTGCTCTGATCACAAGAGTCCCAAAAGTAGTCCCTAAATTAGAGACTTGTAAGACCCTAATGCTAATGCAAAAATTCTTCATCACAATTTAAATAATTGGGTCAATTAAATCCGACATTTTTCGAAAAAACAGTAAAAATGTCACAAAACGGATCTTTAATAAGCTTACTTTATTTTTTACTATTATTATCATCTTTTACTATTATTATTATTATTATTATTCTAAATTAAATTACAATAATGTAAGTAATTGATTATTATCATAATTAATAATTACTACTTTTATTACTTTCTTAATAATAATACTTACTTTAATAAGGCCCCCAAATTTACCCAGCCAGCCTCAGAATTTTAATTTTTTCTCAAAAGCACATTATTTATCCATTAACTAGTAAAAAAAGTGGACTGGCTTACAGAATTTTTGCTTACTCTCTAAATCGGAATCAGCGATAAGTATACCACTAATTCAAATCAGCGTATATACGCTGCTGAAGCAGCGAAATTTAGCTGCTGATCAGTGACTATTCACTAATTAGCAGCTGAATTTCGCTGATTTGCCAGCGTATATACACTGATTTGAATTAGTGGTATAAAATTTCCTGCAGATGTGCGAAATTTATATTTGATAAAAGAAACTTATCTATGCGTGAACAATCTGAATTGCGTGCTTCTTTCGCTGTCTTAAGGTGTGGAGGTGTATTAAATAAAAATACAACAATTATTTATTACATATATATATTTTGTCAATGTGTGAAGTAATTTGCTGATCGAATCTGAAAGAAGTAAAGGTAGGGAAATGAATAAAGGTTTGAAAATGATTAGTGTACAAACAGCCTATTCTTTAAAATCAAATTTTATTAAGAAACTGTTGAAAATACTAATAAATTAAAAATATCAACGTATATTAAAATGAATATCTCAAGCATGTGAAATCGCTATTATGAACGTGTTTATTCAATTTCACATACATTCACGATAATCGTTCAGATAATTCCATTTTACACAAAATTAAAATGAGTTTAGCAATGATTTTCGATTCCTAACAATAAGACATGATACCTTTTCCCAGTGAAGCAAAAATAAAATTGATTTTTAGTAAAAAAGGTTCTATTACGCACATAAATAACGGATCGAACCTACAATCAACTGTACTCACATTATGTTTATATCATTAAGGGCAAATTTTATAAAAAGTTCCGCAAGTACGTTGCAATTGAATTATAACAAGCAATCCAGTCGTCGATTTCCAAATTATTACTTTATTTATTTTATACCAGAAGTACTTTTTTTACAGCTTTCATTTACAATGTACGCTTTTTGCAGGTTTTCGTCATATGTAATCATTCATGGGATATTTAAGAATATCCCGTCATCTGTTAACTAATTTTCAATTGTTTGAACAATTTTAATTGGCTTCAACCTTTTTTTACAGGTAATTCGCGAAATGAACTTATTTTCTAGGCGTCATAAGTTCTTTATTGAATGATAACAATAAAATAATATGTCCGAATAATTTTTCGAGTGTTTAAATAATGCGTGCTTTTTGAAGCATATAGTTTACCTACAATAAGCATTCGTGCCAAGTTTACGTTTCTTACTTCCCTTTGTGTCCTTCGTCAAACTAGCTGAAAGAACTGTTACCATAATGCAATATCCGAAAAGTACCTTTGTTAATACGCCTCGAAATACAGAAAACAATGAAAATATGTTATAAGCCAAAAGGTGCAATATCAACGTTTATCTGCGGCGGTCTGTGTAACTCAGTATTGGGATTGACGAGAATTCGCAAATCAGTGCACAAAATTGGTTTATTTAAGTTCAAGGAACCTTCAAAGTATCCCGTGTGGAAAAATTTCGTGGTGCTGTACTGTTTCTGTCTAGTCTGCCTGGACTCGACACTGGCGCGCCACAGGCTGACTGTGCAGTGGCTAGACTGAGATGTAACACTCTGATTGACTAGCTTCAAGACAGATCGTCTATTTTGATACAAAATAATTAATAATTATATAATATAATTATCTTTGATTACATAAAAGTCTAATATATGTAACTTTGCCCCGTCACCGTAACGCACTCAGCCGTCAAAATATTAAACATTTGTTCATTTTTGTCGGAGGTGAATTTCAATTTATTAAATCGTAATATTTATTTCAATAGAACATGAACAATTTTCTAAACATTGAAAGTGCTTGGTGTGTGAATAAATCATTGGAAATAATACAGCTTGTGTGATTATGCTTGCGATTAGGCTATCAAATAATTATTGTTTCTTATTTTAAATAATTAATATGTTAGTCTTAATTGTCATGTACGCAATTAATAAATAATTATAATAAATTAAATAAATAATTTATATTAATATTTGATTTTCTGGAATATTATAAATATAATACATAGCATTACACATATTATAATCATTATGATAATTATATTATTATTATTATTATTATTATTAACTTCACTATGTAATTCAATTGGATGAATTTTTTAACATTATTTTTAAAAAATGTTGTTAAAAATACCTACAGTTCGTATATTAAGATTTCAATCACTTTCAAGAATTATTCTTACTTATCCCAAATATGTAATACATAGTGAACATTTAATTATTACTTGAGCATTTATGCAATTATGTGTTGTAATTTCCTAACTTTTTTACTGAAAAAATATTATTTTCCTGAATTCTTTTCTGTAATTTTTGTTTAAGTTCAAACCGTGATTCTGTCTAGAAACTAGCTAAAATCTTGCTCGTTTTTATATATTTAAACTCGTAACGAACTCCTAGATAGCGCCAAGACTTAGACTAGGGGTTAGAAAGGTTTGAATCAAAGACGTAGCTAAACTAGACAGCGCCATTGTTTTTGGCAATACATTGTCTTTGACAACACCAGACAGGAATCTTGATTGTCCATCTTGCAGGCGTTGCGTGACATTCCCATTACAAGATTATAGCCGGTTGGTGAAGAATTAAAATGCATAATGCGTATAAAGTATATTCAATTCAAAATGTATCTCTTTTGGTAGGAATTTATTAATTTAATCATTCTTCTTTAGATATGCAACTGTTTAGATAAAAATAAATAATCTGTTTTGATGAAGGATTCGACTATTTGGACGAATATTTGTCGTTTTTTGTTGTTGAAATATTAACCATTAGATTTTTCGTCATGAATTTATTTTTTTTTTATACAAATTCAACTACGTGTTTGATGGAAAGTTGAAATGCCTCTAGTTAAAAACTAGTTTATTTGGTTGAAGATTCATCATGTTAGTTGAACAGTTATGTTTTCGTTTGAAAATGTAACTATTTTGTTACAAAATCTTTTTTTTGAAAATTAAATAATTTAAACCAAAAAATGAACTATTCAATTTTTTGTTGAAAATTTATTATTTTCAGTATAAAATTCAACTATTTGGTTGACAATTAATGTATTTTGTCGACAATTCGTGTTTTTTAGTGAAAACCTAATATTTTTCTTGGACAATTCATCTATTTTCTTAAAAATTCATCTTTTTTATGTTTGAAAATTCATGGCTTTGACTCCTACAACTACAATTATCTGTCATCAGACAATTGTAGTTTTCAATTATTTGCAACGGGTTTATCCAACTTCAAATAAAAAGTATCTCTGGGAATAACATTGAATGTATCGTCATAAGGTAATAAAGATAATTATATGTTTTTTCAAACAGTCCTCCTTTTTTTCCTTCTTTAATTTTTATAATGCATCGACCAATAGTTATAGAATTTTTCTGATTTCAAATAAATGTATGGTTGTTGATTTAGAAGGAAATTCGTCTCATTAACCAGGTTACTTTCCGTGTGAAAAAATTTCGTGGCAGTCTTTAATCATGCTAAAGCCAGTACAGTTTTCCTCAAGCCTGTCTATTCACGAAATGCTAGCCTAGCGCTACATTGGCGCTGTCTAGTTTTGCTACGTGTTTAATTCAAACCTTTCGGCCGTCTAGTCCCACAATTGGCGCTATCTAGGATAGAGTAGGATATCTTTCAATTGATTTATATAGTAAAGTTAAAATTAATTTATCTTGAATTTATATAATAATTATAATAAGCATAATATTGATGATATTCCGCAAAATCAAATGTTATTATAAATGATTTATTTCATTTACTTTAATTATTTATTGATTGCGTAAATGATAATTAGGCCTAATATATTAATTATTTGAAATAATAAACAATCATTATTTCGTAGCCTAATCGCAGGTAAAATCATACAAACTTTATTTTTTTCAACGATTTATTCATACATCAAGCACTTTTCATGTTTAAAAATTGTTCAAGTTTTATTGAAATGAATATTAGGATTTATTGAATGGAAATTCATATCCGAAGAAAATGGAAAAAATTTAACTTTTAGATGGAAGAGGTGTTAAGGTGACGGGACAAAGTTACAACAATATAATAGGAAGTTACATCACAAGTTCGACACCCGGCATATGCACACGAGATTTGCGGAAACTCATTTCTTTATTTTTTTATACAAAAACTTTTTTAATATTTTTAATTAATTGAAAAATCTATTTATTGGATTTCTACTGCATAAAAAATAATTATATTAATTAATTATTATTTTTTATCAAAATAGCCTATCTGTCTGGAAACTAGTCGATCTAAGCGTTACATCTCAGTCTAGCCACTGGACCGTCAGCCTGTAGCGCGCCAGTGTCGACTCAAGGCGGACTAGACAGAAACATTACAGCGCCACGAAATTTTTCCACACGGGTTTTGGCATTTAGCCGTAAGTGCATGCAGACTGCTAAATGCCACCTTGGATTCAGGGAATTAGACGAAAGAAAGGACGACGCTGGGGAGGGTAAATGTCGTATTTGGCTACATGTCTTCGACATATACCTACGAAACTACAATGCATAGCGAGAAATTAACCCTCCCGAACAATGCTTACTTTCCTCTCTCTAGGTGGCATAATTTCGAAGACATCTTTCTCTTCCAGGTGTATTTTCAATTTGAGTTAGTTTACGGAAAGCAGTCATCGGCAAATGTTATAAGTGTACAGTGCAGTGAGTGAAAAGTGCCACAAAAACACGAGTCTACACTGCAGAGCATACTTCCAAATGCACTCTTTCGTGTAAGTATTAGTTCATATAAACTTATTGTTATGATTGCAACTTAAGCGGAGGCGCAGAATCAACCACCATTTGGTGAATTTTCAGGAGATACGAAAAACGTTGCACAAAATCTAATTTTAAGTTTCATTAAGAAAATACGTTTGGAAAAAATTTCGTGGCGTTGTACTGTTTCTGTCCAGTCCGCCTTGAAGCCGATACTGGCGTGCAACAAACTGACTGTCCAGGGGCTAGATTGGGATGTAACGCTCGGATCGACTAGTTTCTAGACAGATTGTCTGTTTGGATAGAAAATAATTGATAATTAAATAATATAATTATTTTCGCTTCCTCATGTAGGAAGCTCGGTAATGGTAACAATTTAGAAAACATTTTAATTCATTTAATAAAATGTTCCTCAATTGAAAAATTTCTAATGCAATGTTCTAAGCGATTGTCCGGGTGTGTGTGTCACATTTTTTTGTGAACACGATATCTTGAAGACGAATGCATATAAATTGATGAAAGTTGGAGGGCCTGTTTCACCATTAATACCTTGAAACCTACTAAAAGATTTCTAAAAATATTCATTGTATTTGTTTAGGACTTTTTAATATTTTAAAAATTGGTTTTTCATGGTATCACTTTTTTCATGAACATAAATGAATGAATATAGAAGATTCCTTGGTTCGAGTCGATTGACCTATAAAATGAATACATTTCATTAAAGAGTAAGAAAATCATGGTCATTTATATTATATGAAGAATATATTTTTATAGTAATAATTTTCTCATTCTCATAATTTAAAGTTGATGCCACAATTAAAAAGATTCGTTGGTTCGAGAAGAATCGATGCACTATATGCTATGGCAATGCATAATATTTGGAAAAGCGTTGTGGAACAATTTCGTGGCGTTATACTGTTTCTGTCTAGTCCGCCTTGAGTCGACTTTGGCGCGCCACAGGCTGACCGTCCATTGGCTAGACTGGGATGTAACGCTTGGATCGACTAGTTTCTAGAGAGATCGGCTATTTTGATAAAAAATAATTAATAATTAATTAATATAATTATTTTTTATGCCATGAAAGTCTAATATTTAGAATTTGCATTTAATTAAAAGTGTAACAAAAAGTTTTTGTACAGAAAAAAAGTAAGAAATGAATTTCCACAAATCTCTTGTACATATGGTAAGCCGGGTGTCGAACTTCTGATGTGATTTCCTATTATTATAACTTTACTATATAATTTAATTAGAAGAAAATGTTTTTAAACATTCATCAAGAAAATCGTTCTCAAGAATACAGTTCTTGTATGAAGCACCTTCAACAATTTATTATTGTTCACGATCTTAAATATGTAATAGTGTACAGTTTATTATTGCTTGAGCATTTGTACAATTGTGCATTGTAATTTCCTAAATATTTGATTTAAAAATTATTATTTTCTGGATTCACTTCTTTAATTTTTGTTTGAGTCCAAATCGTGATTATATCTAGAAACTAGGTAAAATCTGGACAATCTTTATGTATTCAAATTCGTAAAAAACTCCTAGATAGCGCCAAGTCTGGGACTAGACAGCAGAAAGGTTGGAATCAGTGTAGCAAAACTAGTCAGCGCCAGTATAGCGCCAAGCTAGTATTGCGTGAATAGATAGGCTTGAGAAAAACTGTACTGGCTCTCGCATAATTCAAGACTGCCACAAAATTTTTCCACGTGGGTTTCTTATAGTTGAACTTTTTCATTAACATGATTTAAAATTGATGCAAGAACGAAAAGATTCCTTGATTTGATGCAAAACGGTTGGCTTATAATATCAATATATTTTATTGAAGAGTAAGGAAGTTATGCTCATTTGTAATATCCAAAAAATCTTTTTTAAAAAGAGAACCTTTTTCATGGACATAATTCAAAGTTGATGCATGAACAGAAAACACTTTTTGAACATAAATTTTCCAAAATGATAATTATGACAATTTTCGTGAAAAAAATCATAAATCTGGGAAAGGGATAGGGTGCAAGGGAACTTTCCGTTTTACAGCTCGAAAAATTACCATTCCAAATGCTAAAGTTTATTTGTCTGATTTGTCATTGCATTCAAAGAAAAATTTGTATAATTATTTTGTAATTTAGTATTTTTTTAAATTTCCATTCTTAAATTGATCAGAATGAAAACTTTCGCTTTTTTATTATTTCAAACATCACTAATGCTTCCTCTATGCCTATGGCAGTGGTCGGCAATCTTGTTGCTCACTTTTCAGGTATGGTCAGGCCCGTCCCAGCTTAATTTTTTCTGCTACTTTTCGTTCTATTCACGGACCTCAGCGTGGGTGAGCTTACTCCAACAGGGGTCTTTTGTCCACAGACAGGTCAAAGTAAGAAAATTTAAAAACTTTTAATTTTTCAACTAGCGATTTCAAAATAGTATAGTCAGCATCTACGAATTTTTCCGATTCTAATGATATATTACTTGCCTAAGAAAGTTGAAAATTTGAAGGAGTTTAATATCAAAAAACTTTAGCTCAATATTCAATTTAATACTAAATACTCTTCAAATTTATAGACAAATTACATGTCGTTGGAATCGGAAAAATACGCAGATTCCAAATATATTACTTTTATATCGCGAATTGCAGAATCAAGAATTTTTTTATTTCAAAATTTTTCCTCATTTTACAACACAGGACCCCTGGGGGAAGGGTGGGTCTGCCTTGACTTGACTTGGTCAAGAGCGTGCAGCAAACACATTTGCTAATGTAAGCAAGGTGCTAACGTAAGCAAGGTGCCATATAATCATAAATACAAAGAAAGTGGAAACACGTAAGATCGAATTTACAGCTACTTTATTAAATAACAGTCCAATATATCGATTTTGCAGTATATTAAAAAAATAAAATAAACTTGTTGGCAATAAACATGAAAGAATGAGTTTCTACAAATCTTGGACATACGCCGGGTGTCGAACTTTTGATGTAACTTCATAATATGTTGCTGCCGAAGTTGCTGCAACTTTGTTCCTTCGCGTCGTATTGACATACTCATTAACAATAACAATTTTTAAACATCAAAAGTGATTGATGTTTGAAAAAATAATTGTAAATAATAAAGTTTGCATGACTATAATTGCGATTAGACTACCAAACAATTATTGTTAAGGATAGGTCAGAATTGGTCAGTCGAGTGAATGACGCCTGAAACAAAAAACCATGGAGACTAATAAACCGGAGTGGGGAACCTCACATGACGATCTTGTGAGGCTCTTCACTGGGAGTGGTCGCCAGAGACATTCATCAGCGACCTGGGTCGGAGCAGTGTTGCGAACGAACGTGTTATTTGAATAAATAAGACGAGAATTCTACATCAATCTGAAAATTCTATGCCTCCTTCTTCACATTACTCTTTTCCTCACCGAGCGAGTCACGCTTAACCCAGAAGGGAAATTCCTTAATGGTATAATAATAATCAGAATCAATATTAGCTTAATCGAGTTGAAACTCAACATTTCTCTTTATACGCAGCCGTAGAATATAACTTTTTCAATTTCACCGCTATAATTTTGTTTTATTGGGTCCCAGAAAACCCCATAAGTGAAAAATGTTTTTTGCGAGTTTTTGGCGTTTAATATGCTTTTTTGTGTTGTTTGAAATGTAAATTATTTCTAGTACGTAAAATAATAGGTACTTTATACTGACAATTAGATGTCTGCATAAATTGTTTCAACAATTTATATTTTTTTTAGGAATTTCCTCTTAGAATAGGGATACAAAGTCGCCATTTTTTCATAAACCCTCCACTTTCTATCCAATTTTCAATTAGAGTCGGGTGGTATTTATTTTGATATAGGAAAAATAATTGTTCACACAAATTATTATTGTTTTTAACTATCTTCTATATTACTACTAGATGCGGTTTTTTCTGAATTTTGTAAAAATAAAATGATTATTATTGTTCATTTTTGAATTAGAGTAAAGTAATAATTAATTCAAGTTAACAAACATAAATCTTCAAACAATTTATTATTAATGTTAATAATATTCTCTTTGCCTGATGCTAGAAAGTTGTGGGTCTTTCTGAATTTTTAACCATTTGTCTTATTTTCACTTATATCAACTAAATAATTATTTAGGTTCAGCCAAGATGATTGTTTAAATATATTCTTCTTCTTCATAACTATCTTCATCTATATTAATGCCAGATAGTTTCGTTTCTTTTTTCTCTTAAACAAGTGCTAGAAACTTATGTTTTTTATGAAATGTTTAACTTTGCTTTACCTTTTTAGTTATGAACAAGTAATAAATATACATTAGAAATAAGCATACTTTAAGCAATCTCTTTATTTTTCGTGAATATATTTTGCTAGAGGGGGGGGGGGGGGTGATATTCAAATAGGTTCAATTCTAAATTTCTCTTGTATACTTTGCAATAAACTTCTTGTTGTAATTTAAAACAAAAGTTTCACAAGACATATACAGACTTACTCCTCCCACTTATTATCGGCGCAAAAATTATAGGCATCTGGCTTTGAAGCTTGACAACTCAGTAAAAAAAAAAGCTACAGTAAGAAGTAAATAGTCATTTGACAGCTAAAAGTGTTCAACGTAAATGAGCTTGAAGACGGTAATTAAAAAAAAAAATGTTTGTGCTTTGCAGACTGAAAAATGTAAACAAAAGTTAGGAATTTCGGGCACATTTAAGAAGAGTCAAGTTTAGAGTATTATTTCTTATACAAGAGGCAATGTGAAAAAATCGAAAAAAATCCCGAATATCAGGAAAGCATTTGTGAACAAAATGCAGTTGGCAAATTTAAGAAATAATAAAAATTGTTGCTTAAAATTACAAAATATACAACTATACTATCTTCAATTTTAATGAAGATATTAAAACGATTCAAACCCCAAACTGTAACGAATAGGCTCTGTAATTATTTACAATCTCCCGGAAGGATGTGATTATTTTATTTTTGGTTGAAAAAGCCATATTTCCGGACATTTTTTTGTTGGAAAGTAAGTGTTAGAAACCAGGGGGAGGGTGCATTATTTTTGCTGCCCATAGCTGATGCCTTTCTTTGACCCGTGCTTCTAAACTCCTACCCAGCCATTGTCGCCTCTTCTGACCGGCAGCAAAAAAAACTGCACCCCCCCCCCCCGGTGTGTAATACTTACTTTCCAACAAAAAAAAAAATATCTGAAAATATCGCGATTCCCACAAAAAATAAAACAATTACATTCTTCCAGGATGTGCTAAATTTAATTAACTAATAACTCACTCGAAGTAAGAAGTAGACAAATTATTGAAAATTTCAGAAAAACCGCAAATTTATGGCATTATTCAAATAGAATATTATTAACAATAATAAGTTGCTAAAACAATTCATTGTGTTCACTTCAATTAATTATTTACCTCACTCTGATAGAAAATTTGACAAAAAGTGGAAAATTAAAAAAACTAATATTTTCTAGCATTAATTTAAACTCGCGAAACCCATTTTTTCACTTATGGGGTTTCTTTCAGCCCCTATAAAACGGACTTATGGGGGTGATATTCAAAAAGTAATATTTTATTCGTATTGTATGGCTAATCGTGAAGAGAAATGTTAAGTGAACACACGATTCAGCTAATATTGACGATTCTGGATAAAATTTACAAAAACGTCTCTTTTCTTATGGGAAATACTTGTTAAACTTCATGCGGCTTGCGTTATCTCTAAATATCAATTTAAAAAAATGGATTTACTTCTGTGTGGATTCGAACAAATTTCCGGGGGATATGCATGAAAATTCGAGAAAAAATAATTTGTACCGCCCTATTGTACAGTGTACCAGCTTACAAGATGAGAAAAACAAGTTACCAAAAGAAAAGGTTACTTTTCAGTCAATGTTTCGAGCCGGAGAAGTCAGGTACACCTAATTTGCAACAGAAAATATCGGCATAACTTATTTTCATTGTACCCTCGGTCCACGGGCCGACGCTGCTGACCTGCTATCCCAAACGAAAACCGGACAAGTGGCAATGCCATAAATGAAGACATAAGACGCCCGTCGCCATACTCGCAGGTCAGTCAGCCTCCGTATTTTTTCTCCCTTTCTCCGCTCGCATAATTTTCCACAGCTTCCGACCACGATTTCTGAGCGAACGCATCGACGAATGATGGAAAGGCGGAGAGAGGATAACTTTTCTCTTGTTCGAATGGACCGTTCCTCTTTCTCCAGTTTCTCCAGTTTCTGTCATTTAAATAAAAAGCTTTTACAAACACCCGACGCGTTCCAAAATTTGTTACGACATTTTTTTAACACAAATTTTCCTAATCTGTTTCTGATTCTTCTTCTTTTTAGTTATGGCATTTTGCAGTAACAAAATAATAATAAACTTCTAGACAATTAATTTGTTATTAATATGAAAGGAAATTACGTGAATGATTAAATGATATTCAATTCTTACGTATCTTATATACGTTTTTTTGTTTACAATCAGAATTTTTAAATTAAAGTACATGCACAAGAAATCTGAAGGATCAAATTTATCTGAAACCGTGTAGATAACAGCTGCATAGCAGATGAGAACCACATAAATGTTGTGAATGTATTTATAGTTTTGAATTGTTTACAGCTTTTTTTATCTACCATCGAATAAGAATTATTCTTCAACTAACATAAGTTTGCGTGAGTACGTACACAATATACGTGTTTTTTTTTTATAATCTTTTACGGTTAATGCAATTAAGAAATTTGAACTCTTAAAGCTGAACATGTACATTTTATCGTTTGAAGTAAGCAATACTGCAATGTAAATGAAAGCACTGAAAGTGGAACTTTTTTAAACTTTAAAGTTTTAAAATTAAAGCTGGAAAAGGTAACCTTCCACGTGGAGAAAAATGATTTTGTTACAGTTACAGGAATATCAGTGAAAATAGGGACCATATAGCTTTTCTACCAAGTTTGGGGCATTTTCTTTAGAGTTCACTCTGAATTTTCAGTAATTATGATATGCTCCTTACTTTTGGGTGGGATATGTTGGATGTAGTAAGAAGGATATACGTCGGGGATAATTGAGGTGTCTCTTCCAAGAGAGAGTGAGAGGATTATTTCAAGGGATAGTAAGAGACATGAGAGGTAGGGTAACCATAGGAGGGAGTGAGAGGAAAGAAAATGGCGGAGGAGGTGGTCGGAGGGGGAGTGAAGTATCTATCTCATGGCCTAGAAAGAGACAGAGATAGGTTATCTCATACGAAAGAGAGAGTCTCGAGTGACGCTTAAATCTGGTGGACTTCTTTTAGGCGGGAAATTGGTCATATTTGAATATGGAGTCTCATGGCATAGAAAGAGACAGAGATAGTTTATCTCATTCGTTTCCCTAAAAAGAACTGAGTTAGAGGAGTTTTTGATTAGTTGGTCGGAGGGGGGGAGAGGGGAGAAGTTAGTCAGTGTATCGGCTGAGAGGGCTGGTATGCCAGCTGTCTCAGCGGAAACGGGCCTGCTGGTATGCCAGCTAACCCGTTAGCGGAGGAAAGAAGGGGAAGAAGTTAAATGACCAGAAAAAAAACAAAGAATTGTAATTAATTAAAGTTTATTTATTTAAGGTTCTTAATATGTTGATTACAGAGAAAGTCGGAGAAGTAAAGCGTCAGATTTCGTTGTCGCGTCCTCACAAGAGGGCGAAGGCGATGCGTTGTCAATTATCCTCTGGCTGGCTTCCAGCTGGAGGACTCTTGAGGTCGAGAGAGAGAGAGAATGCTGTTCGGGCACGGCAATGGCTTGCGGTGAAAAACCTAGGGCTGGCTACCAGCTGTAGGCACCTACTGCTGGCTTCCAGCTGTAGGGTTTAAGTGAGAGGGTTCTGGCTACCAGCTCCCAAACACTTTCTGACCTCTCTGGGCTCGTGCGCGCCCTTATAACGGGGAGGCTGCATGGGCGTTGCGTGGGAGTCGAGCGGAGAGGGTAGAAAATCGGTGGTGGGAGATGCGCGCGTCGAGTTTCGAGGGCGCTCTACTCGCGACTCTCGCCTCTACTCGCCCTGCGCCCTGCTGACGTCACTGCTGACGTCACTTCATGGAGTACCTATTTCTCTCTCTTTCTAACTTACGGGTCTATTACTAGTTATTATAATTTAAAATGGTTGCCTACTGAATGAATAAACGTCGTCTGCGAGAGTGTTTTAAATCTACCAATAAAAGAGTCTCGCTCTATACGAGCCGCGTATAACAATTATACTAATTTACGGATACTTTCTGTAAAATTCACGAACTTTTTGATTAAATTTTACAATTTGAAGATACCGATTCAACAGAAAAGTTCAGCAAATGTTACAGAAAATATCCGTAAATTGATAAAATAACTAAACATTCTGTAAATTGTGGAGAAAATTCTGTAATTTTAACAGGAAAGCTATGCTATCCCTATTTTAACCAGAAAACTCTAATTTTAGCACAATTGGCTTTTTTTCTGCACGTACGAAGAAAAATAATTGAATAACATCTAATCATTCCACCGGTCGACACGATTTTTGTGTCTGCCATGTGCATGTGAAATTTTGGTTTCTCCTATGTTACAAATATAAAGAAAAAAAAAATAATTTTTCTGATCAAAGTTTGCTTTTGTAAAACTAGAGCAATTTTTCGAATTTTCAAGGAAAATGACTGATTTTTACATTTGTTTTATATAATTTTATTTTTAATTGCGATTAGCGAAGTTTTTGCTAAACATCAAAGTCTTTTTAAGTCAAGAATTGTGATGGACAATAGCATGTAAATGTAAAATAAGAAAGAATCAAGTTCAAAAATAAATATTTTTAGTAGTTCTCTTATGTTTGTATCGTTCAAAGTTCATCACATCTTGGTGAAAACGTTCTCCTTGCTCCTCTGAGTAGGCACCCATATTGTCTTTAAATTGATCCAGGTAAGAATGGAGCATATGAAGTTTATGGGACATCCTGCAGGCCATAATTTTAAAGATTTTAAGCACAGTTAAAATAGGCTTCATAAGCTTCGCAAAGCTTCAAATTTGTTGCCAAAGCACATTTTTTGCTTCTTACTTTAATAAATTCACCGCAAATAAAACAGAATGGATCAACATCCTGTTTATACTGTCTTTATGCCATTTTCTTACTTAGTAGTACACAAGGGCGGTTGTTACAGCTGTGCTAAACAAGTCAACACTCACTACTATGCCCTTCACAAATAATATGCAATTTGCTATCGCCTAACGGGTTGATCAAAGTGCTAACATCTATTGTTCATAAAATCAATTAAAATCTTTAAAACTTACTCATCGACGTAAATCAGACAAAAGCAAACTTTAAAAGCTGAAAATGGAAATTTAAGTTTTTTTTGATGTCTAGAATCAGAATCCAAGCATTAGAACAGAAACTCAAAAAACAAAAACAAATTTGTCGACTTGTGTTCTCGTTCTTTTGTTTAATTTCAATGAAGAAGTAATTTTCTAAATGTTTATTATTATTGTATTACTGCAAACTGCGCTAGTAAAAAAAAGAAAAATGTAATCTAAGAAGTAAATACAAAAATATGTACGCAGAAAACGCTGTAAACAATTTTTAAACACGTTCAGTGTTTGTAAAAGCTTTCGATACATCGCTCAGAGCTCAGAGTAGCGGTTTTCGAAAGAAACTTGGATTCAACCCAAAACACCTCGAATCAATGAAGCAACTATCCAAAAAAGTGGTCTAATAGCTTAGAAATTGTAAATCAATTTATTGAATTTGTTAAAAACAAATCAGTGAGTGAAAATGAATTCATGGGGATTAGCAGTGATTCGTGAATTAATTTGCACTAGATTTTAACAATTTATAGATAAAAGCCGTTTTTCAATTAAATGCATAAAATGTGATAAATAGTTTTCAATAAACAATTATCCATAGCAGGTAGTCATGTTGAAATAAGTCAATTTTTTTTATATTGAATCGTCAAAAAACTATACCCAAATGTCACAAAATCATCAGATTTATTCATTCAATAGCAACTGATGATTGTACATATTCTTATATGGCAATCAACAATTGTTATTGTCAACAACAATAGTTTGAACAAGGTTTTTACATTTTAGGCATTTTTGAAGAAAAAATTGCGTTTCTATAGTGTAATAGGAGATTGTTATTTACTAATGGCTCTGTGCTATTGCCCGATAACAGTTGATAGTTTTTTAAACAAAATTAATCAACAAATGCATTTTTCGGCTTTTTTTTTAAGGAAAAAATTTGCTTTCTTCAACGTAACCAACTTTTAATTTCGATTTTTCAAACTTCTTTTATAAAACTCGGTAACTCGGTGTACAATAATTTTATAGACAATGTTTTTTCCCCTCATATATTTGCAAAGAAAAACTTCCGTTTGAACGGTTACTTTAAATTATTATTTTTTTGGTCAAACTTTTTCCCGGGTGAACCCGGTTTTCCGTCATAGCCACGGACTAAGTCAAGTGACTGATGAGATTGGGATGCTATAAGTTATTTTAATACCATGTAAGAAATAATTTGCGATGGTATTGTAGGTACAAAAATAGGAGCATAGTGTAGTTTGCAGTTTTTTTTTACCGCTGTTATCCTTACAAAGCGGCCGTGAGTGCTGGAGGTGACAACAGTCACCTCTGGATGCTTTCTTAGAGCTACCATGTTTTATATTATGTTTATATATTATATTGTATTATTAATTAAGGTCTCAGGCTTATGATGGTCACAGCCCAATATATCGAAGACAGTTTTTGTCAGAGTTGTACTTTATTGAATAGGATGCACGGGGCTGTCCCGGTATATATTATCAGTCACGGACACATTATTATAATGCAATCAAGTGGTCTGATAAGAGCGTGTGCCCTGACATATTGGGCAAAGCCTGGTTTATACCCCATCATTCACGGACTGGGTTACAGTCAAGTGCATGATGGGGGTACCTACAACTTAAGGTGGGTTCCGAACAACCAGAACCTCGGTAAAGGTACATGGAAAAATTTCAAGAGGTACCGGCTCTAATCCCCTTATTTGCTCAAATCCCCTAAAGTTCATAATTTTCGAGAAAACAAAGTTTATGTTACAAGTAATTTTAGCGCGTTTTAAGAACTAGTAATTTGTGAGAAATTAAGGTATATAGAAAATTATCGATAGTTTCAATTTATGCAAGTTCAGACGATTGTTCAACTTTTGCGCTTTACGTTGGTGTACCTGTTTTTGAAAAAACTGTAAAGATCTCGAAATTTAAATATATGAACCTGTACAATTGCTTACGTATAAATTGTCTATCTGAATTTCTGACATGGACCTATTTCCATGCGAAAATGATAAGGGAAACTGATACCCAAAAACAGAGATACTGTGCAAGGGGAGGTTGGGGGCACACTGAATATTGTTCTAATAGCTCTTCACCGAATGAAAGTTGAAACAAACAAATGGCATGTCTGTATTGTTTGCGAATTTCAAAATTGTTTACATTTTTCTCGTCTTTTTGTTTGACGCAGAAATTCAAATAAACACTTAAAATTCAAAAAATTGTACATGTTCATATATGGGGCATTATTTCTCAACTGCCCCAACTTTAAAAGTCATGTTCTTTGATTTTCTTTAAATTCGGGGCATATGTTCACCTACCCAATAGTACTTAATCGACAAATTTATAGACCACAAAAACCACCCCTCTCCAAGTGATGGGGGTGACATTTTCAACCCCAACGCCTGCACGGGTATTTTCAAAAGCTTGTAACTTCCTTTCTATTTTAGCGATTTAAAATTTTTATTAGGGTTTTCAAAAGGTTATTTCTTACTCTTTTCTTCTATTTTATTAACGAAAAAAACTAAACAAAATTTAAGCATTTTTTAAACAATTCAATTGTTTATTTAACTTTTTTAGCAATTTGGGGTATTTTTATTTTTTTTTTAAATAGTCTTAAAAGGAAGCTTGACCTTTTGGCTTCAAAAAAGGTCCGAAGCAAAAAAATGGTCCAGTGAATAGTTTCCGAGATATAGGCCCCGATGTGAAGGCAGTCCTAATGCTCGTGCTCAGACGCAATCCTTTAGTAGTCCACATACTAGTTTTCAAGTCTAACATTCTTTCAACGCATTCATGTTCATTCAGAATGACATTAAATCAGCTAATAAACATTTTAGAATGTTTGTCGGCGGTTCAGAGTAAGTTTATATTATTCATTATTTGTTATGAACAAATAAAAAATGCAAACTACTCTTTTCAGAAGTAATGTTGATTTTTGTCAGTATGAATGATTCCTTACTATTACAGTTCGTCAGTTCACGATATTAATTAATTTTTTATACACAGTCGTCCAAAAATTTCATTTTATGAACGAATTTTTTTCTGAATATGTGCCTAGAAACTCTTATAACGCGTAGACTCGGCCTTGATTTTGTAAATTTAGGTGAATTTCTATTAATAACTTGTTTTCCAATTTTTTAACTTATTCTGAAGCCAAAACTCTGGAGAAAGAATTTTTATTCTTTTTTCGTTGTTCTGGCTACTAGTTATTGCTGATTTACATCAAGTTGAAAATTCCACAATGGCTTAATGATCTATTTTTCATGAATCTGGTACCATAGCTAAACGTTAAGATATTGAGCGGTTGGATGTAATGACAGCCTACTTCTATTTTCAGAAGTCACTTGTTTTTCATTTGTTCTTCATGAAGTTATGTACAAAAAACAAGTGAAAAACAAGTGACTTCAAAAAATACAAGTAGGCTGTTATTGCGCGCAATCGCTCAATTATGTTTCGACTTCACTCAGAAAAAAAGTTGTCAAGAAAGAAAAGTATCGTCCTCTTGCCTGTATTGTTTTGAACCAACTGAACATCTCCTTTATACAAACAGACTTATTTGGCTGCAAGATTAGGTGAAGTTTGTCGCAAATGGATAGTGTTTGCTGCAAAAAGATTCTTTTTGAGACAAATGAAAATCTTCTTAACCTTCAATTATATGAGAGGAAAATTCATTTGTTTCAAAACGCATTCTTTTGACCCAAAAGGATATTCCTCTGAGTCTTATTCAAGTATCTACATGGTATTTCGGTATTACTGTTGCAACGCACGGTCTTTCGTTCTTTTGGACTTTATCTTGTTTGGAAATATATCATTTAAAATAAAAGATTACAAATAAAATTCATGATTAATAATGTCAACGAAAATAACTTGGGGTCATTTTTGTGCCAATCCTTTTGGCAAGGAAAAGCATTGGAAAACACCAGACTTAAGATGTTTGTCGGTAAGTCAGAGGTTAAAATTTCCCCAATTGCCGAGCAACGCTAAAATTTGCCAGCCTTGTAGAAAAGAATTTAAGAAATTGAGTTCACAAGTGCCTCCAAATGAATCCAGCATGGAAGAAGTTGTTTATGGCAGTGAGGTCGATGACAACTGTATAGAAAAAGAAATCAGCGATGATCCAGATTTTCTATTTGTTCCGATAGAACATAGTGGTTGTAGAGATCAAAATCACAAAGCAGGTCTAGAAACTCTTCAACAAATTATACAAAAATTTAAGGTGAGTACTGATGGTGACGAAAAAATAACATTACTCACACTTGCTCGTAAATCATGGAGTCGTAGAAAGGTAATGGAAGAATTTGGTGCAACGGAACGTCAAGCCCGGAAAGCTGACAAATTATTTCAAAAACATGGAATACTGGCTTTGCCTGGACTCAAGCCAGGAAGAAAACTGCCACCAGGAATTGAAGTAGTAGTGATTAGTTTTTATGAAGATGACGAGAACAGTCAATTAATGCCGGGGAAGAAGGATTTTGTATCCATAAAAAAGGAAGACGGTGCTCGCGAGCATGTGCAAAAACGACTTATCTTGGGCAACCTGTCAGAGTTATACGACCGTTTCAAAATAGAGAATGAGGAAATAAAAATTGGGTTCTCAAAATTTGCACAACTTAGGCCTCGACATTGCGTTCTAGCCGGAGGAAGTGGTACCCACACAGTTTGTGTGTGTGTTTATCACGAAAATGTGCATCTCATGTTAGATGCAATTGATATAAAGCATCTGACTGAAGACTCAGATAGAAAACTTATTGATTATCACGACTGTTTAAAATTAATGATGTGCACTAATCCAAGTCCTGCATGTCATTTCAGCGAATACGAAAATTGTCCTGGCATTGATATCCTGAAGGAACACCTGACTGAACTTCTGGATGAGAACTGCGTCATTGAGTTAAAATATCAAATTTGGCAACAAACAGATAGGAGCAATCTGGTAACTGAAGTAGCTGAGACCGATATCTTCATAGAACAACTCTGCGAAAAACTTGTAAACTTAAAATCTCATGAGTTTTATGCGAAGATGCAAGCATCGTTCATCAAAAATCTCAAAATAACTCTATTGGTTGGAGTTTTCTTAATCATGTTTGATTTCGCGGAAAATTATGCTTACGTTTTTCAAAATGCTATCCAGTCTTCTCACTGGAATAATAATCAGGCATCCATTTTCACAGTAGTTATCTACTACAAAGAGGAAAATGAATTAAAACATGTGAGCATGGCGATCATTTCTGATAACTTACACCATGACACGGTTGCTGTTTATCTCTGTCAAAAATTAATTATTGAATATCTTAAGAAGCATTTTCAACTTGTAAAGATTCATTACGTCACAGATGGAGCACCACAGCATTTTAAAAATAAATATAACTTCGCCAACCTTCTGTGCCACAAAAAAGGCTTTGAAATTCCAGCAGACTGGACTTTCCATCCAACTGCGCATGGAAAAGAACCATGCGATGGAATCGGAGGAAATTTAAAGCGACTTGCATCAAGAGCCAGCTTGCAGCGTCCAGCAGATAAGCAGATTCTAAGTTCTCATGATTTATATAAATGGGCCAGAGAAAATTTAAAGGAAACAGTTGTACTCTTCAGTTCTAAGGATGATCATTCAGCAATGACAGTGGAATTAGCAGATCGATTCAGTAAGGCTGTCACAATACCTGGTACTCTCAAGTACCATGCTTTCACCCCTAATGATAAGGGACAGCTGAACCTTAAACGATTTTCCTATGAAGAGAAGAGTGACATTTTTCCTAAACCTAAACGTACCTTGAATAGGGAGAGTACTTCAAAAGAAAAGAAAAGCAGTAAGAAAAATGGTGAGAAGAAAAGGCGAACCAATTAAAAAGCACTGTGTGGTGAGAGGCAAGAGGATTCATGAAAATTAAACACCCCGAATAGTGAGAGGCGAGGGGACTCACTTAAATTAAGCACCCCGAAGGAGTCTAAAATCGCACTGCCACCTCCACGTGGTAGACTCTGGAAACTATGATTTTACAGATCGTAGGCTGACGACAGGCGTTAATTAATGATTTTTCTGTAGTTGATTCATTTGAAAAAGCACTGTTTATATGTTAACAACGGTTGAATTGTGCACTTACTCATGGAATATTCATTAATAATCAATAATTATCGTAAACTGACGAACTGTAATAGTAAGGAATCATTCATACTGAGAAAAATCAACATCACTTCTGAAAAGGGTAGTTTGCATTTTTTATTTGTTTATAACAAATAATAAATAATATAAACTTACTCTGAACCGCCGACAAACATTCTAAAATGTTTATTAGCTGATTTAATGCCATTCTGAATGAACATGAATGCGTTGAAAGAATGTTAGACTTGAAAACTAGTATGTGGACTAC
Source organism: Andricus quercusramuli (assembly GCA_932178445.1). Taxonomy (NCBI): domain Eukaryota; kingdom Metazoa; phylum Arthropoda; class Insecta; order Hymenoptera; family Cynipidae; genus Andricus; species Andricus quercusramuli. The sequence continues at coordinate 26,929 of CAKNXH010001426.1, forward strand.
TAAAGGATTGCTTCTGAGCACGAGCATTAGGACTGCCTTCACATCGGGGCCTATATCTCGGAAACTGTTCACTGGACCATTTTTTTGCTCAGGACCTTTTTTGAAGCCAAAAGGTCAAGCTTCCTTTTAAGACTATTTAAAAAAAATAAAAATACCCCAAGTTGCTAAAAAAGTTAAATAAACAATTGAATTGTTTAAAAAATGCTTAAATTTTGTTTAGTTTTTTTCGTTAATAAAATAGAAGAAAAGAGTAATAAATAACCTTTCGAAAACCCTCATAAAAATTTTAAATCGCTAAAATAGAATGTGTGTGTTATGGTATAGATATTTTAGATTGATCTGGAGTTTTCGTGTTATTTATTCAAATAACACGTTCACTCCGCAACACTGCTCCGACCCAGGTTGTTGATCAATCTCTCTAGCGATCACCCCAAGTGAGGAGCCTCACAAAATTGTTATGTATGGTTCCCCACTTGGGCCCATTAGTATCCAAGGTCTTTGTTTCAGGCATCATTCACTCTATTGTCACTCTGCTTATAAACTATTTGTCGCCACATATTTCTGTCCTGGCATACTACTCTAGCTTCATTTACGTCCATGCATTTCTTCGTGCAAGCTCTTCTGTTCCTATGACTTCTTATGTCTCTTCGGATCAATGTCTCATTTACAGATTCTAACCATTCTTTCGGCGGTCTACCTCTGGGCATTCTGCCATTTACTTTACCTTTATATACTTGCTTCGTCAGTCGTTCATTTTTCATTCTTTCAAGATGTCCGAACCATCTTAACTGATTTCTTTCCCATATGTCAACTAGCGTGTCTCCTGTACCACATTCTTTGAGGATTATCTCGTTTCGGACTTTGTCCATCAGTGTTTTTCCGCATATTATGCGCAGAGGTTTCATGCCGATCGCGTTGATTTTACTCCTGTCCTTTTCTTGACAGGTCCATGCCTCGCTACCGTATAGTACAGTTGGTACGAATATGGAATTATGTATGGCCATTTTAGCTTTTTTTGATATGTTTTTATTCGTGAGGATGGATCCTGCTCTACCGATAACCTGCTTACCTTTATTTATGCGCCTATCTAA
>CAKNXH010001426.1:28419-67170 GCA_932178445.1 Andricus quercusramuli
AAGAATGTTAGACTTGAAAACTAGTATGTGGACTACTAAAGGATTGCTTCTGAGCACGAGCATTAGGACTGCCTTCACATCGGGGCCTATATCTCGGAAACTGTTCACTGGACCATTTTTTTGCTCAGGACCTTTTTTGAAGCCAAAAGGTCAAGCTTCCTTTTAAGACTATTTAAAAAAAATAAAAATACCCCAAGTTGCTAAAAAAGTTAAATAAACAATTGAATTGTTTAAAAAAATGCTTAAATTTTGTTTAGTTTTTTTCGTTAATAAAATAGAAGAAAAGAGTAATAAATAACCTTTCGAAAACCCTCATAAAAATTTTAAATCGCTAAAATAGAATGTGTGTGTTATGGTATAGATATTTTAGATTGATCTGGAGTTTTCGTGTTATTTATTCAAATAACACGTTCACTCCGCAACACTGCTCCGACCCAGGTTGTTGATCAATCTCTCTAGCGATCACCCCAAGTGAGGAGCCTCACAAAATTGTTATGTATGGTTCCCCACTTGGGCCCATTAGTATCCAAGGTCTTTGTTTCAGGCATCATTCACTCTATTGTCACTCTGCTTATAAACTATTTGTCGCCACATATTTCTGTCCTGGCATACTACTCTAGCTTCATTTACGTCCATGCATTTCTTCGTGCAAGCTCTTCTGTTCCTATGACTTCTTATGTCTCTTCGGATCAATGTCTCATTTACAGATTCTAACCATTCTTTCGGCGGTCTACCTCTGGGCATTCTGCCATTTACTTTACCTTTATATACTTGCTTCGTCAGTCGTTCATCTTTCATTCTTTCAAGATGTCCGAACCATCTTAACTGATTTCTTTCCCATATGTCAACTAGCGTGTCTCCTGTACCACATTCTTTGAGGATTATCTCGTTTCGGACTTTGTCCATCAGTGTTTTTCCGCATATTATGCGCAGAGGTTTCATGCCGATCGCGTTGATTTTACTCCTGTCCTTTTCTTGACAGGTCCATGCCTCGCTACCGTATAGTACAGTTGGTACGAATATGGAATTATGTATGGCCATTTTAGCTTTTTTTGATATGTTTTTATTCGTGAGGATGGATCCTGCTCTACCGATAACCTGCTTACCCTTATTTATGCGCCTATCTAATTCCCCATCTATTTTTCCGTCGCTAGTGAATAGACTACCTAGATATACGTACTTGTCAACTTGTTCTAATCTCACATCATTTAGGACAATGTTGCATATTGTTTTCTCACTTTTTCCCTCAATAACCATGACTTTCGTTTTATTCACGTTAATTTTGAGGTCCATGTTCTTCATGCTTGTGTTAAGTTTATTCAACATTCTTTGCAAGTCTTCGACTGATTCTGCCATAACAATCTTGTCATCTGCGAAAGCCAACCCACGTACTTTGACGGTTTCGAGATCTATACCTTTTTCGTTGAAGAGGGCAGTTCTTAGACACTTATCCATGAATATGATAAATAGCCACGAGGACATAACGCATCCTTGTTTCACGCCTTGCATAATATCGAACCAGTCACTCAGTTTCCCATTTACCCTTACACTTGCTTTACTACCCGTATATATTGTTTTTATTGCTTGTAGGAGCCCTCCATTCACTCCATACTCTTTAAGGACTTCCCAAAGTTTACTTCTATTTACCGTGTCGAAAGCTTTTTCTAGGTCAATAAATGCACAGAAAACTTTCTTTCCTACTCTCAAGCTTTTTTCTGTGATCTGTCTTTTTATATATTTCAAATTTATTCATTTTAGTTAGCTATTATTAAAATTATATCCATTCTGAGAAAAGTCATCTACTTATTATCAACTATTTATTGATTTCAAACTCGTTCATTGACAGAATTTGGGGGGAAATATTGAGATTAGAAGTTGAGTAAACATAAGCAACAATTTTCATTATTTTAGAGTGCACCTATGACTTTTTTTAAACATTTCAAACTTCAAACAGCTCTCCTGAAAAGTTGCTAGAATGCAGATAGTCTCATACTCGGTACAAATTTCATATAGTCTCATACACGGCCCATTTCGCATATAGTATCATAGACGGCGCTGTCAGCATATAGACTTGTATTGAATGGAGGCGTCGATATAATTCTTCTGATTTTTGCATTAAATAGGATGACTTAATGTTTCGATACATGGAATAACATTTTTTTCGGTTTTCAGCTCTTTAGGTACCTTTCCTCATGGCACGTCACATTTGCATTTCTCATACACGTGACTATAATTTCTTGCACGAATTTTTTATCTAACAAGGAAAGGTTGCGAGATGTAGATCGCCGTCTCGAGTTGAACTTAAGAGGATGAAAGTACATCGAAATCCATTGGAGGCGTATCTTTTAATTGTTCAAACAATTTCTTAGATCTGTTGACAAGAGATAGAGAACTTTATTCTGAAACATAATTGAATAATTCTATCACTTAAAATTCTATGTTCACATGCTTCACGTGTCACTCCCTTTGTTTAAATCATTTATACTTGTCAATATAAATATTTTTACAATTATTTATAAACTTCACACTCTTAGCACAGTTTGAATTCCGAAAAATAATTTTTCTACGTAGTTGGAAGTTGGAACATATATTGCATCGACCTTTCAAGGTATTCATGACTCGCTTTGAAAACAGTTTTTCAACATATAAAAAATTATTCCAATAATTCAAGTAACATCTGAATTATGCAAATATTATAGATTATAAGTGAGGCGCCATCCACATGCGATTTTTTTGAAGAATGATTATAAACATTTCCTTTCAATTGAATTAAATTGTAAAGTTCTAATAAATTTATACTAAATTTGTAATAATTATAATATGTATAATGCTACGTATTATTACATATTATACAATATAATATTCCGGAAAATAAAATTGTAACATACATGATTTCTTGAATTTCTTTTAGTTCTTTATTGCGTGAATGATAGTTAAGCCTAACGTATTAATCATTCAAAGTAATGAACAATAATTATTTCGCAGCCTAATCGCAAGTGTAATCATGCAAACTTTATTATTTGCAATGATTTATTCACACATCAAGCACTTTTAATGATTAAAAATTGTTTACGTTTTATTGAAATAAATATTACGATGTAATGGATTGAAATTCGTATGCTACCAAAATAAAACATTTTTTTTTTACACAAACTTTTTTTTATATTTTTAATTAACTGCGAAATCTATATATTGTACTTTTGTGCAATTAAAAAAATTATATTATATAATTATAAATTATTTTTTATCAAAATAGACGAGCGTTTACATCCCTGTTTAGCTACTGGACAGTCAAGCCTGTAGCGCGCCAGTGCGTGTCGAGTCACGGAGGACTAGATAGAAATTAGATACAGTGCAGTGGCACGACATTTTTCTACACGGGGTCAGGCGACTTACTTACGCTCAGTACTAACGAAGTGTGTATTTTCGGGGCCTGGGCAATCGACATCCGTCAAATTCAGGAATTGCCCGAAACGAATCACCCTTCTGTTGTTACGATATGCAGGCCAAAACAAAATACTGAAATTATGAAAGCATCGCGTGATTTAATTTTAATTAGCAGGAATGATTTATTCGTTTAATTTAAAGAAAGTGAGAAAAAGATTAAAGAAAATCGGTTAATATTTAGAGTAATAATAGAAATATAAACATTTATATTTTATTATAAAATATAAACTTTTTTTCAAAAAAACCGAGACTTCACAAGAAAAGAGACCAATCTTTAGATGATGTATGCAAAATATCAGACAAAATTTTCCAACCGTGCGGCAGGAAACTGCCAATCCATTTTATAACGCTGATAAATCCCCTTAATATCATACTTCCTGTGTGGACAAATTTCTTGGCCCTGTACTGTTTCTGCCTAGTCCACCTTGAGTCGACACTGGCGCGCCAGAGGCTGACTGTCCAGTGGCTAGACTGGGATGTAACGCTTGGATCGACTAGTTTCTAGACAGATCAGCTATTTTGATAAAAAACAATTAATAATTGAATAATATAATTCTTTTTTATTGCACAAACTGTCCCGTCGCCTTAACACCTCGGACATCTAAAAGTTAAATTGTTTTCATTTGTGTCAGATATGAATTTAAATTCATTGCATCCTAATATTTATTTCAATAAAACATGAACAGTTTTCTAAACATTAAAAGTGCTTCATGTGTGAACAAACCATTGCAAGAAATAAAGTTTGTATGATTGTACGTGCGAGTAGGCTGCGCAATAATGATTGTGTATTAGTTCAAATAATCAATACGTTAGGCTTAATTACCATTTAGGCAATCAATAAATAATTACAATATATTAAATTTATCATTTATAATAATATTTGATTTTCTGGAATATCATCAATATAATACATAGAATTATACATATTAAAATTATTATAAATTCAATATGAATTTATATTTATTATAACTTTACTATATAATTCTATTGAAATTAATCCGCTAACAGTATCGTTAGAGAAATTTCAGTGGTCGAATATAATAAGAAATTTTTGCAATAAGAGGAAGCAACCGGGCTCACGAGCACCAATTTTATGAGAAGTTAAGCAATATTTTCTCGCGTGTTGAACAAAATTAGAGATTTATTTTTAACTGTCGAAGAGTCTCGCTTTCATAAAATATTCTGATTCATTTCATTATTCGTCAGTTAATTCCAAAAAAGGATTTTTTAACAGGAACCTCAACTGGGTTGTGTAAATTTCGAAAACCTTTATATTCAAACTCTCTTTTTGCAGACTTGACTGAAATAATCCACGAAAATGCAGAGGCCTGGGCCTACAATGGGATTCAGTGCCCGACATTACAGGAGGATTAAAGCGGCCAGAGTGTCTGCTGATATGAATGAAATTATGTACGGGACACGCATTAACAATAACAACCAGGATTCCACCAAGTTAAGTTCTTCGGAGGAATTAATGGATTTCGACGTTGAGTTGGACGCTAGCAACGATTCTGGTGAAGATGATGGGAACGATGATGGCTATGAATGGTTCGACTGTTCAGAAGATGAATTCCATCAAGTACCTGTTGACACACAATCCAACAATGACAATACGACCTTTCTGGACGACGTTTCCACTGAGGAAGATGAGCGTTCTCATCGCTCGAAGAGGACTAAACGTGCAATCTCCGTGTGGGCCCTGGCTTTTGGAATACCACATAAAGCACTGACAGTTCTTCTTCTCATTTTGCGAAGTCAAACGGATCTCATATTGCCGCGTGACAGTCGTACACTGCTGCAAACTCCCAGAAACGTTGACATGATTGACATGCCTGGCGGTGCCGAATATTGTCATTTCGGTCTGAGAAAAGCCGTAGAGGAGATAGCACGTTACTACCGAAAACGTCAAATTCTTAATCGAGAAATACGGTTAATTTTTAACATAGACGGTTTACCCATCTACAAGTCTTCCGAGAAGTCCCTGTGGCTTATTTTGTGTTCTGATACTGTACTAAAAAAAGTTTATATTGTAGGAATATATATAGGCTCAGGGAAACCCAAGGATCCAAATAATTTTCTAGACCACTTTGTCAATGAAGCTACAGAACTGTGTGGTTCTACGCAAATTATAGATGGCCAAGATTTTACAGTCCATTTCCACGCTTTAGTGTGCGATGCTCCAGCGAAAAGTATGGTTCTCAATACTGCAGGTCATAGTGGATACAACAGTTGCTCCAAATGTACTCAATCTGGTACGTGGGAGGTACCGCCAGGTCGAAAAGTTCAAGGAAAAGGACGAGTGTGTTTCCCACTTCAACAAAATGATCCGAAAATTCGGTTGCGTACTGACGAAGAATTTGCAAGCAACTTGTGCGGCAAGTATCAACACGGTAATACCAGTTTATTGCGCATACCTGGATTTTCAGGAGTTAGGCGAGTACCCTTGGATTATATGCACTTGGTTCTCCTAGGTGTGGTGAAGCGTTTGATTCGTTTATGGTTGAAGGGTCCTAGGATTAATCGATTGGGCAGGCAGGCCATTGCGAGGCTCACGGCCAGGTTGCTCGCATTAGCAAAGACTACACCCCATGAATTTTCCAGACGTGCACGAGCTATCGACCTATTTCACTTCTGGAAAGCCACGGAATTCCGTTCATTTCTATTGTATATTGGACCAGCTGTACTGAAAGGAATTCTCCCAGACGAACTTTACGACAATTTTATTATGTTGCATGTGGCTATAACGATTTTGATTAACAGAGATTTAGTATCTAACCCGGAAAATGTTAATATCGCTGAACAGTTACTTATCGCTTTTGTTGGAGGCTTTCAGAACATATACGGAAAAGAACACATGTCGCACAACATCCACAATCTATTACACTTGGCAGCTGATGTTCGAACATTCGGATCGCTTGATAAATTCAGTGCTTTTCGTTTCGAGAATTACATGACGGTTATAAAAAGCTATATTCGCAAGTACGACAACGCTGTACAGCAAATCAGCAAACGAAGTCATGAATTCGCGATTGCCGAGAAATTGAACGAAGAAGACGAGCACGAGTTGCCTCTTAAAGATTGTCATTTCAACGGGCCTCTTTGTGATCTTCCTACAGATGCTCTGCATCAGTTCAAACGATTTGCGGGAGACAACTTCACGATTGACTGTGGCAAAGAAAAGGACAATGCAATTTGTCTATTGGACGGAACTGTCGTTAATGTTAGTAACATTGTGAAATGCACCAATGGAGATATATTTCTTATTGGACGACAGTACACTGATGGCAGGGACTTGTACGGCAATCGACCCATTAATTCTTCACAAATTAACATTGCTGTCTACGACAACGAAAGCCTATCACATATGAAATCGTGGCCTCTTACTGACTTCCACCGAAAGATGTGGAAAATCCCTATGAAGAACGATACAACGCTTTGTTCCCCATTATCGCATTGTCTCATTGACACATTTCTGCTCAACTTTTAATAGATACACGGATAAATATAGATACTAAGACTTCATGTCTGGATACTGAGCTACTATATGACCATCCAGATAGAACGGTGTAATATTTATATTTTAAAATGTCAGATGCAGGTGTTAAATCCACAAATATTAAAATATTTCGATATTTAGCCAAAGTATGTGGATATTAAAGGGGCAATAAAACTGAAGTTTGCGGCATTTACTTTCGAAGTTGATGAACCTTTTTGAATTTCGGTCTGATGGAAGAATTTCATTGAGACAATCCCAAAATATATTTCATAAATAGTAAGAATTTCAAATACAAATTTTTGGTCTATTAAAAAAATATTTTCTTTTATTTTTCTCATTGTTTTTGAAATGTTTAAAAGCATTCAAATTTTGGAATTTCCATGAAACTCAAAAATTCGATGACAATAATTTGAACCTATAGAACTCTTGGAAAGCGTTTGATTTTAAATGTCGGAAGTGCTATAAATTTTTTACATGTTTTTTTTTAAGAATGGCTACAACATTCATGTAAGCCAACATACAGGCATACTTGCAGACATAAATACAGACCGACATCTGTGAGAGCCCAAACATGAAGATCCGTTAAAAAAAAGATCGAAAATTTAGACGATTCCATTACTCTTTTATGAATGGGAATGTAAAAAGTTTAACACACCGAGCTGCCAGGGGAAGCAGTCGTTTTTAATCCTTCAGACTCTAAAATCAAAAACATTACAAAATATTTTCCCAGCTTCTAATCTACAGAGTTGTGAATTTTCTAGATTTCTATGGTAAATAATTGCCAAGAAAGTTTGATCCCTCTACATGCCGAGAACATTTTGAGGTGAGAAGCTTTTATTTTCTGGAAGCAACATTCATTTTTCCTGTGCGGAGAACGTGTCTTGAAAATATCTTTTTTTGTTTTTGTTTTGAAGTTTCTCAGTTCGATACACACTGACAAATATCTATCTACAAGTACGTGAATTTACGTGCAAATTCAATTGTTCATAACATTCTAACTTTAAAACGGTTCGTTGTGTAAAAAATTTTAAGTCATAAAACTTTTGCTTTTCTATAAGCTTTTTAAATAAAAGGTTAATGTCCCAGTAATCGTAGCGGTCCCATTAATCATGAAACATGGCTATAATTTTAATATATTGTTTTAAAAAATATGTTCAAAGTAACGTTGAATGATGAAAATATAAAATCCACATACATTTAGCATTTTATAATAGCAAATAGAAATTACATTCATTCCAATTAAATAAAAAGTAAGAAAATTGATAACACAATTACTAGGACTAAGGTCACGATTACTGGGACGTTCACCTTAATACACCTTAGTACACTCAGACCCCGAGTTAATTAGTCCAGCATTATTTTTTCCGAGAATTGACGCCGCGCTGCGGTTTCTAATGAGAGGAGCCGTGGGGTCGAAAGGAGAGGATGTGCCTTTAGTAGCGTAGGGGTAACTTCGTCACGGTGGGTCACATTGCGCAAGTTCACTGTGAGTGTTCACACGGCCCTGATTGTTTACGTTCGGAGACCCCGATATAAGTCAATGGTCCGAACGAAAACAGTACTTCATTCGGGGTCCGAAAGTATATCCTACAATCTACGAATAACATATCCAATTGTCGAGGAAACTCCAATTCCCGAGACAGTTAAAAAAAGGAAAGATGACGATAAAGACTGATGAGAACTGCTGTGGTGGATTAGTCCTACTGGGGATACCACTTGAAAAAAAAGCGCTAAATACTCTACCTCGTGGGTGGTGCGGAAATGAGTATCCCCCTCTCCCTTCCACATTAAATAAGATCTAGAATAATTTATGAATCGATGAAAATGGATAACCTAATTATTTTGAGCATATACTAAGCGCAACTAAAGTCGGGACAAGATTTCCTGGCACCTGGCTTTGAAGCTTCATTACTCGGCGAGAAACAATCGCAAGATGTTAAGATAAAGAGATAAATATTGTTCAACATTATACGTGTAAAACGATGTCAGTTTGATTTTCGTCAAAAACACTGTAAAAACTAGAATTCGATTTAGAACTTAATTCGGTATTAAAACAGTTCACGCAACAAAATAATCCCACTTCAGTTTCATTCACCAATCTAATAAAATAAGGTCGATTTGTGGATTGAAATAGGCTCGAAATGAGGATCATCTGTTAATCACTAAATCTGATAAAACAAATTCTAATCTTTCAAGTTTAGAAACCAACGTAACCGATAGGGCTGAAGTTCGCGACGTCTGAGTGTGACGGTTCAACGCTAATTTTTACGAATTTTTAATTTCATCTATTTTTTGTTTATTGTAAGAGTGAAGTTTGGAACAATTCAAACAATGCACCCTCTGAATCAATTTAGTTCGCTATCTCGGATCATTTATCAATCTGAAGTTAGCAAACTAAACAAGACAGAAAGTGGTACTAAAATAAGACTATTTGTGAGATCATATTAGAACGCCCAAAAAAGGATCCCAGATAAAAGTGAATGCCTTGTTTTTACTGTGAAATGTGTGTCTTCCCTGTGACAGAAAATGTGTGAAAAATAGGAGAAACGACCCTTAACTGTTACTACGTAGATTTTGAAGTACTCCACAAGTTGAAAAATTGGTATCGGAAATTTAAAAAAAAATATGAGTATTCTTTAACAGGTACTTTACGAACGGTAATTTTTTCACTTCAATTTCATGATTATTTTAATTAGAGGAGTTAAAAATGTACAAACTAATTATCTCGATTCTGGATAGAGATTTCAAGCTAAACTTTAGCTTAGATTCTTAGAAGATGCTTCTCGATTCAGCGGTTTCGTCTCAAGAATTGAATCGTCAATAAAAATTATTATTTTCTGGATTAAAAGCGTCGGGATAATCACGATCTTAATGAGTTTCAATACTGGAAAACTCGTATTGAAAAAGTGTGCTTTCTCGGCATTGTTGAATTTAAGCGTGAAATAGATCCCCTCGAAAAAAGGTCAAGCTCCCGAACGCCACATGCATTGACTTTAAAGTTCGTGATGTCTCATCTGTAGTGAACAGGAGAATTAGTCGACGCCTGTGGCTTTCGGGAGCTTGAACCTTCTTTCTTTCAGGGATCTGTTTCATGCTTAAATTCGACAAAGTCGAGAAAGAACATTTTTCCTGTACGAGTTTTCCAGTATTGAAATCATTAAGATCGTGATTATTCCGACGCTTTTAATTCAGACATTAATAATGTAATTGACCATTAAATTCTTGAGATTAAACGGCTGAATCGAGAAGCTTCTTTCAAGCTAGTGTTCAGTTTGAAATCTCTATCCCGAGCCGTGATGATGAAAATGAAATTGACATAATTTTACAATTATAATGTTGAAAAACGTTTATGTCTTTCATTGAACATTCTGTGATTTTTTTCGCTGAGTATCAAAGTTTCAAGGGCAGGTGTCAGGACTTTTTGTCCCGACTTTAAATTGCAGCAAAAAATGTCAATAAATGCAGTTTCGAGGGGTGTTGGAAATATGTTTGTTTATTCTAAAATTATTCTTTATTTTTTCAAAAGACGATTAATCTTGAATAAAAACTACGGTTTAAAAGTTCAGACAAAAGTAAAAAGTAATTTAAAGTTTGAACATTTTTCAAGCTTGTTTTTCATTTGGATATAAAACTTGCAAGCTTTTTGAGATTTTCATAGGTTTCAATAGTTTTGAGATTTGATAAAGGAATATTTCACTCGTTAATCATAACCATATCAATCTACAATTTCTTGCTTATATATGAATTTAAAACATAATTTTGTACATAATCACGATATGCTTAGTTCAAAAAGTAACATTGTAATGTTTTGGTAATTATATATCTTAGAAGAGAAATATTGAAAAGTAATTAGGAATTTACCCAATTCTTCACGGTTGAAAAAGTTTTACCTATTTACGTACCGAATCTGTAATGTGATTAGAGATAATATACGCATATCGACTGTCCCGAAGAATAAGTCACTAACCAATTTTTCCGAAAACAGAGCGTATCAACTACATTATGCTTGGCTAGCGTGTCGTATCTCCATTTAAAACTACATAGAGATACGACACTCTAGCGAAGTAAAATATAGTTGATACACTCTGTATACGGAAAACTTTGTTAGTGACTTATTCTTCGGGACAGTCGATATATAAAAGTGTACTATGTGAACAAGTATTATTATTTAAACATTTGTAAAATGAGGCTCAATCAAAAACTCATCGCTGAAGGGATATTGTGTACTCTGAATGTCCACATACCAAATTCATCTTGTAGTTAATAATTGTATGTCCAGTTACAAATTATAGGTATCATTATAATGGAAATTTATTGTTCTTACGTCATATCACTGGTAATCCACATTGAAATTAATAAAGAAGAATTATAATCACTTAAATTAGATCAAACCCGTGCAGATATCGCCCGATTTCATACATAATACCGATCTGGCCCTGATCGGGATTCCCAATCTGGCCCTGATCGGTAGAACTCTGTGGCCCATACTTGGGCCAGACCGGGCCAGACCGGGCCAGACCGATTTCCTAGTAAAAGGCCATCTTCATGCGCTCACAGAATTAGTGTAGGGTATTGTTTTTTGATAGTGCAGTGAATTGATCAGTCAGTCATCAAATAAACTAACCATCAATTAACTTGACTTTCCTAAATAAATGTAAATCAAATGATTGAAGATGGTAATGTAAGTGATCCGGAACTTAATATTGGTCAATCAGTTCAATTTATGAATTTGGACGAGCCACAAAATTTGGAGTATGGGTTCGAAACTCGAGAAGTATGGTTATATCTCTTTTTCCCCGATGTGAAATGGGAAGTTTAGCAACAGTATTCATTCTCCTGTCCTGTCTTATGGATTACGTTTGGGCCAATGAGTAAGAGCAAGGTAATTTACTTAATACTTTTTACACTGTTTTTTTATTCCGTTGACACGTAACTGTTCTGAGAGCACGTGGGGCGTTTGTCAAATTTGAACATTTTAGAACTCTCTTCAACTTTCGCCCTATAATTGCTGGCATGAACTGTTTTTATTTTTATTTCTTGGGACCAGTTTAATTATTATTAATCTAAATTATTTTTTCATCTTTTGATTGTTTTTGTAAATACCGCATATTTAATTTAAGATGAAATACTTTAGATTCATATGATTTGAAATCAAAATGTATTGTTTATCAACAAAATAGTTGAATTTTCAACCCAAAAAGATGAATTTTTAACGGAAACAAATCATTTTTCAACTAAAACAAATTATTTTCAACCAAACAGTAGCATTAACCATGAAATAGTTAAACTTTTAAGCAAAAATAGCGAATTTTTAAGATATTAGTTTTTTAACAAAGTAGTTCAGTTTTCAAGCAAAAAGGCTTATTTTCTGAAGACAGTTGAATTTTCAACCCGAAAAGTTGAATCTTTAAACAAATAGATAACTTGTCCATCAAGAAAGATGAATTTCAAACCAAATAATCGAATTTGCAACTGAAGAAAGATATTTTTCGACCAAAAATGGAATAGTTGAATTTTCAGGTAAGAAATTAACTTTTGACGACAAAAAGAAACACAAATTTTCAACAAAAAAGTTTAACTTTCAACCAAAGAGGTGAATCTTTTTAAAATAGTGAATATTTGAAACATTAGTTCAACTTTCAACTAATTAGTTGGATTTTCAATCCAAAAATATGTATTTTTAACTAAATTATTAAATTTATAACAAAAAGATGAATGTTCAACAAAAATATCATTTTCTACCACATTGTTTCATTTTTATGAACAAGCTTAAATTTAAACTTCAACTTTTAACCAAGCAATTTCTATTTTCAGTCAATAAAGGTGTTAATTTTAAATCAAAAACAGTTCAATTCAACCTGAAAAGACAAATTTATCAGAAAATAGATGAATTTTCAGCCAGGGACATTAATTCACTACAAAAATGGCGAGTTTTGAACTCATAAACTTCATTTTTAACCAGAAATGAAATAGTTACATTTTCAATTGAAAAAAAATCATTTTTCAACCAACAAAAATTGATTTTTGAACAAAATAGTTCAATTTTTTAAAACAAGACGATTCGTTAACCAAAAAATAAAATTTTGAAATAAGTAGTTCAACTTTCAACTTTAAGAAACTAGATGAAATTTTAATAAAGTATGTATAGTTAAATTTTTAAGCCAAAAAGTCTAATACTCAACTATATATATGAATCGTCAAAATTACAGTTTAGAAAACTAATTTTCATAAAATAAGAATGAATTTTCAACCAGTTGAATTCAATAAAAAAGAAATTTTAAGCAACAAAAAAACATTTATTTTCAACAAAATTTTCGAATTTTTATGTCGAAAAAATGAATTTTCAAATTATAAAGGATAAATTGCTAATCAAAAATGGAAAATTTAAATTTTTAGATAAAAATCACCTGTCTTGGTGAAAAATTTAGCTATTTTGTTGAACATTCGCTTTTTATATTTCAGGTTATTTAACATTTTTTCACAAAAAGCAAACCTTTTCCTGGCAATTTATACCATCTAAAATAATCGTACGTTTCTTAAAAGTATAACTAAACATTTTTTTCTGAAACCTGTTATTGACGTGCCCGTACAACTTCAATTTTAACTTAAAATACTGATGTCATTATATATATTTTCAGCTGTTATTTGTGCTAAATTTTAAATCACGGAGTAGGAGGCTCTAAGCAACAATGAAACCATTATTGGAAATTCCAAAGATTGGGGTGGCCGTCGAAAGAAGAAGACCATGCAATAGTTTTGAGTTTACTTAAATCAAATGTATGATATTTTGGTTTTAAATAAATAATAGTTTGAAATTTATGATTTGCTCTTTATTCGCGAAATTCATAAAATGGATTATAATGAGACTGATCGGGTACCGATCGGGTTTCCCGATCGGGAATCCCGACCTGGCCCCGGTCTGGGCGTGTGTTTCATCCGCGATCTGGCCCCGATCGGGATTCCCGATCTGGGCCCGACCTGTCCCGGTCTGGCCCCGATCGGGGCCAGATCGAAATTTCTGCACGGGAATAGGTTACTTGAAGTAAAATGGCAACTTTTCTACTTTAACCTTTAGCAGTTTAACACACACGAACACATGCACCAAGTTCGTCAGACACGAAAAACAGTAATTGAGAATTTTGATAGATGAAAACCGCAGCACTTGGAAACCACAATTACCGTAAAACTGAACCCGTCGATGTGGTCAATGCCGTCTCAGAAAAAATACTATTTTTGAAGTGCTTCCTGAATGCTATTTTTACAAAATTGAATTTCTTCCTCAATTTTTACTCGCGTATTTGCGCTGCAGCCGCCGCTTCACGCCATCTAAAACTGAATGAGGTGCGATCTTTTTCGAACGGAAGGCTGAGGATATATTTTTTTGAAATTAGACGCGCTGAGCTTAATGGTTCTTTGCCCTGAGAATAACTGGAAGATGAGAAGGCGGGGCCATGCATTTTCATTTTTGGAAGGGATGTCCCATCCCTCTCCAAACCAAAAAGGCTAAATTGGCTAAGCGTAGGCGATAGGCCGCTCTGTCAGTCTACCTTTGCCTTTTGACAATTGCAGAACTATCCTTTTTTCGTGTCGGTAAAAGTCGGTGGTGTTTTAAAGTGAAAATTCAAAATACTAGGAATGTCTACTTCATCAAAGTGGTATGTACCTTCATAATTATCGTATGATTATCACACTATCAATATCACTTTTTTTTACATAAATGGACAACAATTTACGACAATTTAAAAATGTTTCAATTTGAAGAATTTATAAACCAATATTGTATCATTTGGATGATTTTGTGAATATGAAATGTGAATAGCCTCCAGTTCTAAACATTGACAATTTGAATTAATTTCGGATGTAAAGCATTACAATTACAGATTTTTGTATTGTATAATGTATCATATTTTGATAATATTCAAGATCAAAATTAAAGTTTTCAATTACAAAGATTCCACATTCTAGGAATTTCGAATATCAATCACGAAAATTTTACGATTTTTAATGGTAAAAGTATAAGAGTAACATATAAGAGTAGAAATTTTCCAAGTGAGCCTCTTCACGTTGAACGGAAAATTAAAGCTCAGTATTGAAAAATAATCTACTCATTAGTATTAAATTACTTTATAGAATTTTTTGAGAAAAATGCATTTTGTTTACTTAAAATATCCGATTGAACATTCCTACATCGCCTCATTAACAAACCATTCTTTAATAAACTGTTCATGAAAAATTGATGAAAATTTTAGGCGATGGTAAGAAATGAATGCAATTAACAATAACATTCTCGACATCGTACTATTTTTTATTGTCACTAATTTATATCATTTTATAATAAACAAATACCAATTTTGCCCTGTTCTACACACGGAATTTGACATTTCTTTCGGAAAGTCGATACGCTTAATATTCGGAAACTGTTTGAACATGTTTGTGCTTGCTCTTTGGATTAATGATAAATAATACGTAGTGTATACGAATCCGGCTTATCTTACTGGATTTGAATTCTCTGTTCCGGCAGATTTTACCGGACTTTATTTTTCTCTTCTGACATATTTTTAATAACGTCATAATTTTCCATGAATTATCATGAATTTCCACAAATTTTTAAAACTCATAAATTTCTACAAATTTCATAAATCTATAAAATTCCATAAATTTCCATAAATATATTAGTTTTTCGTTTTTGTGGCTTTGGGGTCCGTAAATGATGAAGGAGATTTAAATTTTCATCAGACGTTTCGGCTCCATATATGGGCCCTCTTCAGTGATTTATTCTAGAAAAAGTTTATTGGTACATTTCACTTATTCTCTACGATAGATTTTTGTGCGTCGGTTTTTTCATTTTCTTTCGTTTATGTATATCTATACTGCCGTACAAACTAAAAAGATACATAAGTCCAATCTCACTCGAACTGAGAAAATCGAGAAAAACTGTTTGCCCAAAGAACTCTAGTATCGAATATTATTTTGAATAATCTATGTACACTATTAGGGTAAAAATACTGTGCTCTTTCATATTTTGCAATAAAAAATGGACTTGCGTATTTTTAATAGTTGCGAAAAGTCGAAAATACAAGGCAAAAAGAACACAAAGTCACTTGCGGACAGTGCCTTTATCGCATAGATCGAGCGCGGCCTCGAAATCCAACAGAAAAACATACGTAAGGGACACTATGTAGGGTGGTGGGGGCTGGTCTTATGTTAGTGTCATATATAATATCGATCAGCTTATTCCAAATATCGTGATCTTCACATGAAATAGTATTTGCACTCTTTTTTTGTTATTAATATAGTGCCAAAAAATTAATTTTTAGTAATAAAATAATTTTTTTAATGAAAATAAACTTGCTAAAATAAAATACAATAACAAATTAAGTAGAAAACATATTATCCAATAGGAGCATTTTGTGGTGGTTGTCCAAATTTGATCGTTGAATTCTTGTTTTATTTTCAGGATTTCTATACATTGACTTGATTATCAGACGTTAAATGGGATTTTGAATTTGATTTTAGTCGGATTTTAAATTCTTGAATTTCAACATATTATCCATCAAATGAATTCTAATTATTTTAATGAAGTCGAATAGCGTAATGAATTTTGTCGAATCTGATGTAGGGGAGCGGCGGCAAATGCTGCGCATATAAAGGAAAATGCACGATTAAAATTGAAATATAAAGTAAAACATTGTAATGAAATATATTTTTTTAGGCTAATATTTTACCAATGCTATATGCATGGAGATAATTCAATTGAAGTTCATTAAAACAGTTAATTAATGTGTTTTCCAAAAAGAACATCTGCGCCAAGTTGTCCTACCTTGTTTGGTAATGTAGCGCGTTCCGATTTCAGTTCATAATTATTGAATAAAAAACAAATTGTGAAGAAAAGTTAGTGAAATTCAATAAAAATAAGATAAATGTTTTTACGTTTAATATTATTAATATATTTGAGGGATTATATCTGCCGAAATTTCAAGAAAAAATCTTTTTTTAACAGTGCAGATTGTCTCACAATAATTTGAGGAGTACTACAAATTTTGTATTTTAACATAAGCTTACAGACGTTTTATAAACAATAGATCAAAATTATATTAATAATAAGTAAAATTTATTCTTTTTCAAAACAGTTATAATGATTCAATATTCAAATAATATCACTCCTCTAAACCTTCTAAATATTTATTCTGTCAGAACAAACCTAACCCGAAAACTGGTAAAACGATTTCAAATTACAATTATTCTAAAACAACTCTGAAATACACGGCAATTAATAGAATACAACTTTTTTATGCATATTAGACAAGAAATGATATTACTTTGAGTAAATATTTCTCACCTTCTAACCAAAAACCGGCACTTTGTTACTAGAAAATTCTCCGAGCAAAACAAACCACAAACTTGTGAAACTTGTGCGCCAAGTTACCTGCCGATTTTAGTCCCGAATGCGCCATATTAGTCGCACGTGAAAAGTATTTGATGAAGATTTTTTACATAAAAGTTCATTAATTTTACTCAAAATGTTGAACTTTAAAGGATTCAAGCAACTCGGAACAGTATATTTGCAAAAACTTGTATAAGTTTACACGAAACTTCTGTAATTTTTTACTTGTTCTTAGCTACTCTGACAATACAAGCGAAAGAACCAAAACTAACTTTTCGTCATAAAAATCAGGCAATTAATTTAATTATCCGAATTTTTTAATAATATAATATTGAAAACATATATACATGTAATAAAACTACCTCCACAAGCAGAAAATGCGTTAATAGACGAAAACTCGAACGCGCCACATTAACCACCGCGCCGCATTCGCCGCCGCTCCCCTACGTAAACTAATTGTGTTAACAATTTGTGTCTAAAAAAAGGAAAAATCAGATTAGTTTTTATGAAAAATCATCTTTTGATCAAATGCTCTCACTGAAAATTAACTTAATTGTTATGTCTATTTATGTCTACTGAATTGTCCATGGGAAAATTAAAGTTTTTTGGATGCTTTACAAAAAAGTTTCTTAAATTGTTATGTCTTACTTGTGAGAAACAATCTAAGCAAAAAAATACAGGATATATATTATGGTGTTCGAACAAATGGCTATTTTGTCTAGTTTGACTGGATTACTAGATGAAATGGTAATACCTAAATTATTACAAAAAATTAATTTTGCTTTAAGGCATCTGCATTTTTGTAGTCAAAATGTAATTATGGAACCCAAATAAATATTTAAAAGTCATCCGTTTTACGTAACTTCAATTTTGCAGAAGGGGACAAAAAAGGGGATAAATTATTGCAGTAAACCATTTATTTAAGTTTTTGGTAATTCCAAATCACATTGTTGATTATTTAATCAGAAAGTATGAATAACGAAGTATATTAATAAATATTTTTCGTACAAGTATGTACGTTTTAATTATCGACGCATCTCAGATTTAAATTATTTTTGCTTCCTCATAGAGGAAGCTTTGTAATGGTGACATTTTTCAAATTTTTTAAATTCATTTAATTGAACCCTCCCTAATTTAAAAATGTCTAATACAATGTTCTAAGCAATTGTCCGGATGTGTGTGTGGATGTATGGATGTGTGGATGTATGGATGTGTGGATGTGTGGATGTCACGCTTTTTTGTGAACACGGTAACTAGAAAACGGTGTCAGATAAATTGATGAAATTTGGAGAGCTTATTTTCCTCACTAATATCTTGAAACTGACCGAAGGATTTCAAAAAATATTTAATGCATTTTTTTTCTAGCACTCAATAATATTTTAAAAATCGGTTTTTTATAGCAAAACTTTTTTCATTCGCATAATTCAAAGTTGACGCAAGAATATAAAAGATGCCTTGGTTCGGGACGAATCGATTGGCCTATAATATTCATACATTTTATTGAAGAGTAGGGAAGTTATGGTAATTTATATATTTTGAAAATCGGTTTCTTATAGTAAAACTTTTTTCATTAACATAATTTAAAGTTGATGTAAAAACAGAAAAGATGTGTTCATTCGAGTCGAATCGATTGACCTATAATATTAATGAATTTTATTGAACAGTAAGGAAGCTATGGTAATGCATAATATTTGAAAATACGGTTTTTTATAGTAAAACTTTTTTCATTAGCATAATTCAAAGTTGATGCAAGAATGTGAAAGATTCATTGGTTCGGAGCGAATCTATTGATCTATAATATTAATACATTTTATTGAAGAGTAGGGAAGTTATGGTAATTTATATATTTTGAAAATCGGTTTTTTATAGTAAAACTTTCTTCACTAGCATAATTCACAGTTGATGCAAGGATATAAAAGATTCGTTGGTTCGAAACGAATCCATTGACCTATAATAATAATGCATTTTATCAAAGAGTAGGGAAGTTATGGTAATTTATATATTTTGATAATCGTTTTTTTATAGTAAAACTGTTTTCATTAACATAATTCAAAGTTGATGCAAGAACAGAAAATATGTGTTGATTCGAGATCAATCGACTGACCTATAATATTAAGACATTTTATTGAAGACTATGGAAATTGTGAAATTGCATAATATTTGAAAACACGGTTTTTCATAGTAAAACTTCTTTTCAGTAACATAATTCAAAATTGATGCAAGAACGGAAAAAATCTCTTGATTCAAGGCAAATTGATTGATCTATAATAATAATAATAATACACTTTATTGAAGATTAGGGAATTTCTGCTCATTTATAATATCTGAATCATCAGGTTCAAACAGAAAAACTTTTTTCATCGACATAATTTAAAGTTGATGCATGAATAGAAAAGACTTTTTGATCATAAATTTTCAAACAGAGTAATATTATGACAAGTTTTGTGAAGAAATCGTAAAGCTGGGAAAGGGATAGGGTGCGACAGAACTTTTCCTTTCCCTTTTCCAGCTCAAAAAATTATTATTTCGAACCCAAGATTTGATTTGTCTGATTTGTCTTGTTATTTAAAACATTTTTGTATTATTCTGTAATTTTTCATTTTTGGTAAATTTCTATTTTTAAATTGAGCAAAATGAAGACTTCGGTTTGCCTATTATTGAAAAAAATAACTAATGCTTCCTCTATGAGGAAGCAAATACATTTGCTATCGGGAAGCAAAGTGCTCGTGAAATGAGCACCATATAATTATAAATACAAACAAAGTGGAAACACTCGAGATTGAATTCACAGCTAGTTTAATAGTAAATAATTGCAAAAGGATTAGTCGCACTAATTCTCATAGAAATCTCTCTTGTTGTTAAGGTGAAAATTATGCATTTGCGGCTACTTAACATTTAGAAAACGTAGTAATTTAAAACTTATACATATCTTGAGATATTTTATTATATAAGAAAGTTATTAAAATTCATTAAAAATTTATTATAACTTGAAATATTTTGAGAGAGAGTCTGAGACGTATGCATTTCGAAACTAATCGAAATTGTACAATAGGCTGGTCCAAAAATGCAATGCAAAATTTTTTTTCACCCTAGAGGGCAAGTAATAAATTCTGGTAAAAACTTCATGTTATTGTTTATACAATTAATTATTGTTTTTTTTTCTTCCAATTTCCTTCAAATTGAGTATGGATGGTTTAAATCTTCTTTGGCGCATTATTAAATAAATCATCAAAGTCATAATAAAATTTGAATTATAAAAATGTATTCATCATTGCTTTCTTCGTATTTCTTTATAATTAGACTGCATATGAAATGGATTCAGATTATATTTCATTATAGCATTTTAAAGTCTAATGAATATAAATCTGACATGCTGGAAGACAGAAAAAATATATATTAAAATATATTTACGAAGATAATTCCATGTTTAAGATTTTATATTATTGATCCACATTTTTTAATAAAAAATTGGTTGAACTAATAAAAATTTTTTAAACAATAACACGACGTTTCTAACAGAATTTACTACTCCTCGAAATCATTCAATATTAGTTTTAATTCAAAAAATACGATTTAAAAAATATTTTTGAACAAAAATTGTTTAAACAAATTATATTTGTATACAAAATTTAAAAATGTTTAATATATTCTTCTCATACACTATAAAGTCAGAACATTAATTGTATTTATATTATTTTTTTAAAGTTATCGAAAAAAAACTGCTTGAGCAAATCAAAATTGTTTAAAGAAATAGAAATTTATCAAACGTTGAAAGATATGTACCAAAATTATATAATTATTTAACAAAAAGTAGCATAGGATACCAATTTGAGAAAAAACTGGACATCTCTGGGTCAATTTTTAGAAATGTTGAGAATAAACAATAACTGGTTGTTTAAATAATTACATAATGTTTTTAAAAAATAATCACTACTCCAAACAATGACAAACTATTACATTTCAATCAGAAAATACGATTGTTTACATTTTTTGGGAATAAGTAATTGTTTAAATAAGTGACATTTTTTTCAACCAGTAAATATTGTTTAAAAACTCTGGGGAAATATTCAAATTGTCCATTAGTAATTATTTGTATGAAAAAGACGACGGACATGGCTAAAAAGTAACAATAATACGTAAAAATGTAGTTTTTTATTTTTGGGTCATATTTGGGGCGTTGTGGGGGGGGGGGGGGTTGAGGGTGGGTTAGAAATAATAGTTATTAGTATGATTTTATTTCATAGGTACTCCTCATCAATCCCTGAAAAGTTTGGCACGGTTCGATCAAACCCTGAAGTATGAGTTCAATTTTTCTAAAATCCAAAATCTCCCCATGTTAATTAAATGGGATTTTGAAGTGCCCGGTGGCACGTGTTAATATTCGAATTTCGAAAAAAAAAATTAGGAATTTTTTTTCTCCGGAAATGGACAATTTTGCGGGGGTACTTCCCCTGTAGCTCGAAAAGCGTTTTTTGGACCACCCTATTGTACAATCATAAAATTGTACCTACCTATATTTATTCCAAATACATATTTTTATCGCAGAAGAAAGATAAATTTCACGCGAACAATGTATACAATTGTACATTCAATCTATATGTATAATATATTATATATTATATTATCACGCGCTCTTGCTGGCTGCCGCTCGTCCCGCAACTCCGAAGTCCGAACATTTCCGAAGAGTAACGAAAATAGCCGGGACTTATTTCCCTTGGATTTCTGATCAGTGCTCGAGCTATTTTACAAAGCAAAAACATACGCAAGGGCAAGTGATTCTTTTCGTTTGTAAATACGCTCTGCACTCGGTCACTTTTACAAGGCAAAAAAGACACAAAGCACTTTAGGTTCTTTTTCATTTGTATGATGATGACGTATTAGATGCCGTGTAAAAATTTTGGGACACGCAAAGTGCTTTGTGTATCTTTTTCTCTTGTATTTTTCAATTTTTTCGACTTTCCTCAGTTTTAAACAATCGTTTTTTGCAATAAATATTAATAATAAATTACTTGCATTACGCTAGTTAGATGCAGCTTCCTCTTACGAATCCAGTGATACCAAAAACTCATTTTTCATAAAAATGTCACTTACGTATCTTTTTAGTTTGCACGGCAGTATATATGTATATACATATATATGTATGTGTATACTGTATACCTATATGTATTTTTCGTATAAATAAAGTTCGTTGTTCTATTTGACTGAATCTCATAACACTTTTTTAAAACATTTACATTCACTGCGTGTCTCTTCAGTTAATGCCTAACAGTCGTAAATATGTAAAATTACATTATCTATAGTCCTAAGACATAACTGCACTAAGGTTATTTACTTAGACTATTGATTTTTGTTTATTGTTTACTTTATAATGAGTTTGAGAGATGTAGAAAGAGCGAAATTATAATTTTATAGACCTGATTCTTACGATACGGAAAAGTGGATAAATAAAAAATGGCATTTTGGTTGAGTTTTACATGTAAATTTACATTATTTTCAAATGCCCCCCCCCTTTTTTTTTGTTTTTTGTTTGTTGAGTATAACTCATACGCTAATCATTTAAAATTGAAAAGTTATACATTCAGAGACCTGAGAAAAATATCAATTTTCAAAAACTGTGATGCGGAAGGCAGATCATTGAAAGTAGCCAATTGTTTTTAGGTCTTGTCGAAAAAATTATTCAGTTTATTTAAAATTCTTGTGTCTTCTTTCTTTTTTGTGCATGAGACCGAAAATACAGACAGAATTAACATGAATTTCCACAAATTTAATACATTTCATAAATTTCATTAAACTTCCAAAAAATTCATAAATTTCCACAATTTTCATAATTTTTCCAGAAATGTGATAAATTATGGTAATTCATCAAGTTTTCCATACATTTCTAAAATTATGGTAATTGATGAAAATATATGCTAATTTAAGGAAATTTTAGAAATTCGTGTTAATAAATCGGTAACTTTTCATAACTTCGATAACAGTTCTGTTAGATGCATAAATTGTGGTCCAAATTTTGTGTTCAATGACTTTCGATTTCTATGGATTCTTAAGGTTTGTTGGCTTTCCAGCTATCCAACTGATCATTGGTCCATGTCAGAAACGAAAGCCAAACTTTCAGCAACGGTTGTTGACGGTAACCTCTCCTTTTAGCACGCTATCTACTATTTTATAATTACGAGATCAATCGCGCGCTTGGGCGTGCATGTTTTTGGCATGTGAAATATTGTGTAATTATCATTGACATTTTTCTTGCAGTTATAACAAATTAAAAATAATCCGAAACAATCCGTAGCAAGTTTTAAATCCTCCTCAACCATTATTAATCTGTGTTTCAATCCCAAATTACATGTTAATCTGAATACATGTGTCAACCCCTAATTCAATCCGAATGGATCTGAGGTTCACTTATTAATCTGCATCAATGTATCTGCACCAACTTTAATACGATCCCATACCGAATCCATATTTCAATCCTATGCATTAGCATAAACTTGAATCCGAGACTCATCCAAAAAGTGTTTTCAATCCTTCTCAATTCTCACACAAACCTTAACTTTAATCCGACTCAATCCCAATTAATCCAAACTCGCTATTCAATTATTTTCAATCCGAATGAATCTATCAACTTCTTGAAAACCTCTAAAGTTTCGACAGTTTTCATATATCTTTCAACGTTTTCTGGAAATCTGAAAATGTATCAAATTTCGTCAATATTAACACTAATTGTTATTTATTATTATTTTTTTTACATTTTTGCGCATGTCTCACCGTTTCGAGATAATCCAGATTTTTTATTTTTTCCTTTGTTAAATGTTTTGATTGAGTTAGTTTTTGGTGGCCGAGGACCAAACCTTGTATAAAAACCTGAGAACTCTGTCAATTTCGCGTATCTCACCGGTTGCGAGACCAATTAATATATTTCTTAAATACTTTTACTGGGGGGGTTTCATGTTGGCGGAGGACCATCACCAGGGTGGTCCAAATTTATACCTGTGAAAATTCGACTTTCGATTTTTGGTGATAAACCCCCCCCCCCTTTTGTTCCTTTTCTGGAAACAGAAATTCCGTAATTTTTTATTTTTTTTTTTATTCAACGTTAACCCGTGCCCCCGGGCTTTTGAAATTAACATGGGGTTTTAAATGGGAAAAGCTCGATTTTCAAAAAAATGGAAAAAAGAAGTACTTATTATAAATTTTTTGTCAATTAAAGTATTGTCACCTCTTGAGGAGTGTTTAAGGAATAATTTCCACCCACTAGCTTTTAATTTGGACATACCTGAACCCCTTTAATTTCGCCCGGAAAATGCCCCAAAAAATGCAAAATAGCAGTTTTCTATCAAATTCATAATAAAGACGGTATTTTAAAAAAAATTTTCAACATGAATTATTTTTAATTGATAAGTGACGAGTTTTAAAGTATATTTTAAATAATTTCAAATTGTTTAAACAATTAGTATTTGTTTAAACAATTTTTCCCCCTCTAAATCGTGAAAAGTTATTATCTTTCGGAATAAATCGTACAAAGTTGATGAATGTCAAGTGTAGTAGTTCTTGTTTAACTTATTTGGTAATTTTTTGAACAATTTTCATTTGTTTAAACAATTTTTTCTCCCTAAACTCGTAAAAAGTCATTATTTTCTGAGAATAATGACACAATTAAAGAATGTTGAAAGCAATACATTTTTGAAGGATGTTTTCTAATTATTTAAACAATGTTGATTTCTTCAAACAATTTGTTCCCCCTGTGAAGCATGAAAAATTATTACTTTCTAGAATTAATGACACAATTAAAGGAGTTTAAGAGTAATATTTTTTTTCTACATAATATTTAGCAATTTTTTAAATAATTTTTATTTGTTTAAACAATTTTTGTTTGTTTAAAAAAATTTTTCTCTGCAAATCGAGAAAATGTATTCTTTTCAGCGATGAATGACACAATTAACGAATTTTAAGAATAATATTTTTTTGCTTAAGATATTTTGAAATTATTTAAACAATTAATAATCATTAATATAAACCATTTTTGCAGTCTGTTATGAGTAGTTTTTTTTCAGAACATATTCGTTAAAAATCTGAAAAAATAACTACTCACAACAGACTGCAAAAATGGTTTATATTTATGATTATTAATGATTATTAATAGTTTAAATAATTTCAAAATATCTTGAGCAAAAAAATATTATTCTTAAAATTTGTGAATGGTGTCATTAATTGCAGAAAAGAATAAATTTTCTCGATTTGCAGAGAAAAAAATTTTTAAACAAACAAAAATTGTTTAAACAAATAAACATTATTTTAAAAATTACAAGTTAAATAAGAAGTACTACTCTTGACATTCATCAACTTTGTACGATTTATTCCGAAAGATAATAACTTTTCACGATTTACAGGGGGGAAAAAATTGTTTAAAAAAATACTAATTGTTTAAACAATTTCAAATTATTTAAAATATACTTTAAAACTCGTCACTTATCGATTAAAAATAATTCATGTTGAAAAATTTTTCAAAAATACCGTCTTTAGCATGAATTTGATAAAAAACTGCTATTTTGCATTTTTTGGGGCATTTTCCGGGCACAATTAAAGGGGTTCAGGTGTGTCCAAATTAAAAGCTATGGGGTGGAAATTATTCCTTAAATACTCCTCAAGAGGTGACAATACTTTAATTGACAAAAAATGTTTAACAAGTACTTCTTTTTTCCATTTTTTTGAAAATCGAGCTTTTCCCATTAAAAACCCTATGTTAATTTCAAAAGCCCGGGGGCACGGGTTAACGTTGAATAAAAAAAAAAAAAATACGGAATTTCTTTTTCCGGAAAACGAACAAAATGGGGGGGGGTTTTATCATCAAAAATCGAAAGTCGAATTTTTGGACCACCCTAACCATCACACTTCACAAAACACCAGCATTTTTCCAGCTTTCGCGTATCTCATCGTTTCTCATTAAAGTGTGAAAATTTGGTTAGTTTTCACGCACCTCTAACCGTTTTCAAGATCAATCAAAATTTAAAATAACTTTTGAAATCTCGAAATTATTCGATTGAGTAAGTTCAAGTTTGTCGAAAGCAATCCTGCTCTACGAACCCCTTAAAATTTGTTGAGTTTTCATGTTTCTCTTATCGTTTTCGATGTAATTCAAAATTTGTGTATACTCTTCAATTTTAAAACTCTTTTTACTGGGTTAGTTTCAGTTGTTTGATTGAAAAAATCCTGTGTGTAATTCCGAAACTGTAATTAGTTTTCACGCATGTCTGACCATTTTCAAGATAAACCAAAACTTTATGTTCATCAAATCATTTAAGTATGTTTACTACTCCAGATCGGTGTGACCGAGGACTATCCCCCTTTAAAAATATTGTCAGTCTTGGCGAGTATCTCACGGTTTTCAAGATAACTCAAAATTTCAATATTCATTTTAGTACTTAAAAAATCTTTCAATTCGGTTTGTTTGAGTTGGTCGAAAACAATCCGCCTCTGCAAAAACCTTAAAATTAACTCAATTTTCACGTATCTTTGACCTTTGTCGAGATAAATCAAAATTTTCATTTTTTGTTTGTTTCGTATTTGTATTGTCAACGGCGATACCACGCTGAAAACACCAGTTCCCGTTAGATCACTGAAGTTAAGCAGCGTTGGGCGCGGTTAGTACTTGGATGGGTGACCGTTCGGGGAATACTGCGTGGTGTTGGCCCGTCGTGGGTGTGGTGGACCCACACTGGTAGTATTTATCCACCTAGAAACACTACCCGAATCGGGTAGTGAGGCAATAAACTTTCGAGTTCGAAATGCTAATCAATTTTTTTTTTTTTTTCGTATTTGAAACCAAAGATTTTGATTTCTTCTAATTTCGAAAATCTGTTTTTAGATCGGGGTGGCCGAGGACCATCCCTTTTTAGAAAATCCTGAAAATGTTGTCAGTTTTCGCTTATCTCTCACCGTTCTGAGCGTAACTCAAAATTAGTTCAGGCTGGTCGAAAATAAGACCATTTAAATTTAATTTTAGTTTCTTTCTAATATTTCTAATTTTTTGTTGTTGAAATTTCTGATAATTTAATTCGTTTTCATGGTTTTCACGTATCTCATACCGTTTTGTAGATAATTCAATTTTTTTTTAAATTCCTAAATCTTTCTATTGGGTTAGTTCGATTTGGTCCAAAATTAACCCCCTCTGTAACATCTTTAAAAATTTGTCAGTTTTCACGTATCTTTTTATATAATGTGGGTTTTTTCGAATTTTCAGCATTTGTTTGCTGATTTAGGTCGAGATGGTTCGGGACCATTTTTTTAATTATAAAAAAATGTCTATCTAATAGAATTGATAATAGTAATTTGAAATGTATCAAATTTAAATTTAAATAATAAGAATTCTATTTTATTTTTCTTCTCTCCCTTGAGAAAACTTTGGAAATATTGCAATTTTTCGCGGCGCATCTCTCACTATTTTCGAGATAACTCAAAATTTTTATTTTGTTTTGAATGTTGAAAACACTTTTTTCTCTTTTCCCTATGTGTAGAGAAACTAACAATGAATTTCACCTACTTTATAACTAACTCAACTTAAACACACTAATTTGTATTGTCAATTTTTAACCATTCTATTAATTTATTGTGTATATAATAATTAAGCCAGAAATGTTGACTCTTTTGAATGTTTCGTCTTCTTGAATTCTCGAGTTATTGACTCTTTTTTACATTAACGACTTATCGCATGAAGGTAGAGGAAATACATGTACTATTTATAACCTCCACCTGTCATCAAGATCTCCCTTCAATTTTCTATTATACGACATATTTTTACAAACATCAATTTTTTAACTCGTTGCAATTAATCTAGAATCGTTCGTATTTCTTAATCGATTTCAAAGAATTTTTTAGAACTGCTCGTTATTCAATTGTTAAGAGATGTAGTTGTTGATTTTTTAATTTTTGGCAGAGAGCAACAATATATGACAGAGGCGGCGGAGCCTTAGAGGGCGCAGGGGGAGCAAAATCTTAGTCTAATAATACTTGAAATATTTAGTAATATTTGTGAAATTGCTAAAATCTTTGCGAAATCATTGAAGTATTTCGAAAGTATTATTAAAGATTTCTAAAATATTAAAAACAGTTTGCAAAGATTTCCACCGATTTCAGAAAGATTTCAGGTAGATTTTTGAAAAAATACAAACAATCCGATGAATTTCATAATTCGATTACAGGGATCAATACTGCATCCGTTCCTGGGTGATTTGGGGGGGGGGCATGACCCATGCGCCATCTAAGGCTCCGTCGCTTCTATATATTGTTGCTCTCTAAAAAAAATTAAAAAATCGAACACTACATCTCTTAAAAATTTAATAAAGAGCAATTCTAAAAAAATACTTTGAAATCGATCATGAAATGTGAGCTGTGGAGTGGTTACCTCAGCACGCGCCGCGCAGTGCTAGACAATATCATTTATCATTAACCGTAAGAGCAAGCCTAAAAACCGTAGAACATAGAAAAATCGGCATCTGTTTATTAAAAAATGATATAAATTAGCAACAATAAAAAATAGTACTATGTCGCGAATGTTATTGTTGATTGCATTCATTGCTCACAATCGCCTAAAATGCAGTTGCACGTTGTAAAGAAACAAATGTTGACTATTTAAAAATCTTCAATTTGAAGAATGTATAGAAGTAAGTTTTGTATAATTTGGGTGATTTTGATGATGAACTATGTCCAGTTCTAAATCATGAAATATTAATTAAATTTCGCATGTAAAGCATTACATTTACAGAATTTTTATTGTATAACTTAAAACTTACATATTTTTTATGGTAACATTTGAAAAAGTAGTGCGCATTACTGCTTTGGCAAATTATTCGCACACTCAGAAAACGATTTGATTGAATCAACAACATTTTTGTTGGTTCAATCATAGAATTTGGTTATTATATGGACAGCAAAATATTTAGTTGACCCGACTCTATTTTTTTGTGATTTTAATAAAATCTTTTGGTAGTTGGAGTATTTGGTTGATTCAACAAAAAAAATTGGTTAGGTCAATCAAATATTTTATTGAATAAACAAAAATTTGTTTAATTTAACCAAATTTACATGTACAGACATTGGAATATCAAGTCAATAATAAGCTCTATATTCGAATCAATTTTCGATACATAATAAGCTTGATATTTTTATCGATTTCGCCGAACTTAGTCATTTCCATATTATAACAATGAGCGTCTCGATTCCATAACGTCCTTAGCTCTCGGACTTGCTTTCCCAGCGCCCCGTCACACAGTGGGGTGAAATCGGAAATCGAGGTTCAAAATGACATTTAGAACGCAATGTTGCACCGATTTCAGTTTTCTTTTCTTTTTTTTTTTTTTTTGAATAACTCAGAACTAAATTCTTAAAAAAATGGTGAGAGTAGATTTTTCATTTTTTTGTTTATTTAATTTATATGTTAATGCAAACAACGGAAAAAATGTCGATTTTAAAAATTTTATTTTTTATCTTCTAGATAAAATTTTTCTTATACGTCTCGTCCCTTGCGTTTAATGCACAAGGGTATGGGCAAGATAAAAAAATTGTTAACTTGCATAATTAATTGTTATAAACAAATTGTGTTAACAAATAATCAACATTACAGGTTATTCGCCTTAAAGTATATTTCTGCCCTGCAATCGCTAGCTTTTATCGTTATAATGATGGGTGGACATGAAAATTTAAGATTACTTGTTATTTGTTTATTTTATAAACAAATTATATGAACAAATGCACATTTTGGGCGATTTTTACCGGACAGAAATAATTTTTTCTCCTCACCTTGCTGAAATTACATTGCCAATGATTTGTTCTAAAAAAAAGTTTCTAATCCATCAATATTTGTTTATTTTATAAACAAATTATATAAACAAATTCACATTTTAGGGTATTTTAGGTGAAAATAAACCGTTTTCTCTTCTGTATTTGCTGAAATTGTATTGGCAATAACGTTTTCCGAAAGCATTTTTCCCGCTTATCAATATTGGTTCATTTTATAAACAATTTGTATAAACAAATGTACATTTTTTGTGTTTTTAAGCGAAAAGAAATCATTTTTTCTTCTGAACTTGCTGAAATTACATTGCCAATGATTTTTTCTGGAAAAAATTTCATAACCCATCAATATTTTTTTATTTTATAAACAAATTAGGTAAACAAATGCACATTTTAGGGTATTTCAGGTGAAAATAAACCGTTTTTTCACCTGTATTTGCCTAAATTATATTGGCAATAACGTTTTCTGGGAACTTTCTCCCCACCTATCAATATTGGTTTATTTTATAAACAATTCATATAAACAAATGTACTATGTGATTTGAATAATTTCTCTTTTTTTTCAAATTACTAAAATTTGTATACACTTACATCATTTGTTACAAATTTAATAGATTTAATTTTGCAATCAAGCTTCATCATACAATATCACTGGCATTTTTTTAATATAATTTGTTCATAAAATAAACAAATATTGATGGGTGGCAACAAGTTTTTCAGAAAACATTATTGGCATTGGCAATATAATTTTAGCTAGGTCAGAAGAAAAATCGGTTTATTTTCATCTAAAATAGCCTAAAATGTGCATTTGTTTATAAAATATACAAATATTGATGGGTTAAAAACTTTTTATTAGAACAAATCATTGGCAATGTAATTTTAGCAAGGTCAGAAGAAAAAAATTATTTCTTTTCGCTTAAAAACACCAACAATGTACATTTTTTTATATAAATTGTTTATAAAATAAAAAAATATTGATGGGTGGGAAAAAAGTTTCCAGAAAATGTTATTGCCAACATAATTTGAGCAAATACAGAAGATGAAACGGTTTATTTTCACCTAAAATACCCTAAAATGTGCATTTGTTTATAAAATAAACAGTTATTGATGGGCTATGAACTTTTTTTCAGAAAAAATCATTGGCAATGTAATTTCAGCAAGGCCAGAAGAAAAATTATTTCTTTTCGCTTGAAAACACCAAAAATGTACATTTGTTTACATAAATTGTTTATAAAATAAACCAATATTGATAAGTGGGAAAAATCTTTTCGGCAGACGTTATTGCCAATACAATTTTAGCAAATGAAGAAGAAAAAACGGTTTATTTTCACGTAAAATACCCTGCAATATGCATTTGTTTATATAATTTGTTTATAAAATAAACAAATATTGATGGGTTAGAAACTTTTTTTTAGAAAAAATCATTGGCAATATAATTTCAGCAATGTGAGGAGAAAAAATGATTTCTTTCTGGTCAAAATCGCTCATAATGTGCATTTGTTTATATAGTTTGTTTATAAAATAAACAAATAACAAGTAATCTTACATTTTTATGTCCACGCATCATTCTAAAGATGAAAGCTAGCGATTGCAGGGCAGGAATATACTTGAAAGGCGAATAACCTCTAATGTTGATTATTTGTTAAAACTATTTGTTTATAACAATTAACTATGCAAGTTAACAATTTTTTCATCTTTCCCATCCCCTTTTGCATTAAACTCAAGGGACGACACGTATAAGAAAAATTTTATCAAGAAGATAAAAAATGAAATTTTTAAAATCGACATTTTTTTCGTTGTTCTGAGTTATTAAAAAAAAATTAAACTAAAATCGGTGCAAAATTGCGTTCAAAATGTCATTTTCAACCTCGATTTCCGATTTCACCCCAATGTGCGTCAGTTGCCGAAACGCGCGTATATCAAATAGTCAAGAAACTCGGCTTCTGCTCGGCGATATGATGTCGTTTCTTTTTCAAACAAGAAAGTCCAACGTTTTAATAATAAAATTTCTTGTGATATTTGCAACATAAAAATTCTTGCAAACCATTACGGCCAGGAATCGTTTCCTCAGACGATGAAGGAAAAAGGTCCTCATGGCAGTTTCGCGGACGGAAAACTTTCAGTGGCAAACTTGTTCCTTGATGTTGCAGGAAACTTTGGCCACAGTGTTCTAGATCCAGAATAGGAATTTACTGTTTCTAATCGCCCACATGTAGTATTTTTAACCGATTTCAAAAGTTCTTTCTTTTTAAATGCTCAGCATTAAATTTCTAAGTGAATTTTGGTTTGCGATTTTTAAATTTTCAATGCAAAACAGAAAGAGACTCACTATCAGCTGGAATTATTCAACCTCAGCATTTTTCTTCACAATCAGCTCTAGAATACAAATAAAATATATTATTTTCCAAATATCACCCCCATAAGTCTGTTTTATAGGGTCCTAAAAAAAATTTACGAGTTTTTGGCACTAATTATGATTTTTTTCGTTTTTTTTTAAATACAAATTGTTGCTAATACATGAAATACTACTTTATACTTCTAATTAGATGCCTACATAAATTTTTTGTGCAATTGATTGTTGTTTTTAGCAATTTTCTCTTAGAATGGAGATAGAAAGTGAAGGTATGAAAGAAATGTATTTTTTGTCCAATTTTCAATTAAACTGAGGTAATACTTGAATAAAGTCTACAAACATAATTTTTTAAACTATTTATTATTATTGGTAATAATATTTAGTTTCAATAATGATTGAAAGTTGCGGTTTTATCTGCAATTCTTTACTTCTTGTCAAATTTTAAATAAGTGCGAAGTGGATAATTAATTAAAGTTAAAAAAATTAATTGTTTAACTAATTTATTATCATCGTTAATAATATCCAACTTAAATAATGCTAGAAACTTGCGGTTTTTTCCTGAAATTTTCAACTTTTTGTTCACTTCGTACAAATTATAAGGTGTCAATTAAAAACGCTAACAAGCCTCATAGCGTAAACATTATTATTGTTTATAACTATCTTCTCCTACATTGATGCTATGTAGTTGCGGGTTTTCTGTGGAATTTTCCGCATTTTGTCCACTTTTCACTTAGTATAGTGTTAATTAATGCATGTTAATTAAAAATAGTTCTTTCATCAATATAACAGTGTTTATGACTATCTTCTCTTAGACAAGTGCTAGAAAGTTGTTGTTTTTCTGAAATATTTAACTTTGCCTTAACCTTTAACTTAACTTAACCTTTTTTAGTCAAATAAACATTTCTTTTTCTAATTCATTTGTTTTTTGGGTTAAATAAATATTCTTTGAAACATTTTAAAAAATTGGAAAATTTCACATATGTCGAAAAAGTAAATATTTTTTATTTGTCAGGATTTTTCAAAATATGAGGGAAAATTCGAATCAGATTAAAAGATATTCAGGACTCTTCAAAGTTTGGAATATATTTTTTTAATTGACTCAAACTTTTTCTAAATTTGGATAAATTTTTCAAAATTTTTAAATTTGCCCTTTCATCTTCCAGATATTTTTAAAATTTTGCCCCTCTTTACACCCTGGGTATTCCCTGGGGAACTCCTGGGATCTATGTAGAAAATTTGAAGCATATTCCAAATATCCGTTTCATTTTAGGAAGAAATATACACAACAAAATAGAAATTGTTCAAAATATGATGCTTTCCGTTTTAAAAAGGCTCGGTCTATTGCTTCAGTAAATTCGGGACGACTAGCCAAGCCTATGAAAAATATTTGACTACTAATTCCGAAATTCGGAATTAGAAAAGTTTGTCGTTAACTTATTTCAAATTTCATGGCCATCAACTATAAGTACTTTGTTTTGTAGCACAGGACTGGAAATATTATTTTTCAAATTTTACCTTCAAATTTTAACAGGAATTATATCGTAAATGTAGAGTCGACGAATACCGTATCAATGGTTTGTATGTTTACCCATTCTTATGCGCTTACCTGATGAAGTTAAAAGTTGTAAAACAGGGCCGCTGAAAGCCCTGAAAGGGCTTAAACTGAACCGTTCCAGAATGGGGAGAAATTTCCCACATCTGTTTCGCATAAATTTTATGATCTTTCTTTCAATCTTCTCGGAAGCGTCAACCTAAAAATTTCCCAACCCAACAATAGAGGAAATCGCATTTTTCTCCTAATTCAGGAAAAGAGTCGAGGAATGCGACAACCTTCATTTTTATGATTATCCGTTTTTCTCCGCCTATATTGGTTAAACTGCAATTCCGAAAATAGGAACACCAAAAGCCCTCAAACCGAACCGTTTAAAATGTGGGAATCTTTTACACAACTGTTTGTCATTAATTTGATTATGTTTCTTTCAATCTTTGCCAAAAATTTGCCAACCCCGCTGTGACCAAAAGGGATAGTCCAACTCGCATCGATATACCTAACTATATAACCCCACCCCCGAGTGCTTTTTGCCAGTCAAAATCCCTTTATAGTTATTTTTTGACTGTCTATGAATTACTGTGATATTGTAGGATCAGATTTAAATTTATTCCGTTTTTATTATTATTATTATTATAGATTAGCAGTTCGAACTCGAAAGTTCATTGCCTCACTAACCCGAGACCGCCACACATCTCTATCCTGTGCATCCTCCATCCAGTTTAAGTAATCATGTCCTAGTTCTTTTAAATCTTCCCTTACATTTTTCTCCCATCTGTTTCTCGGTCTGCCTAAGGGTCTCTTACCAATCGGCCTCCCTCTTAAAACTTGCGCCACTGTTCTTTCATTTCCCATTCTTGCTACATGCCCCGCCCATCTTAGTTTACGCGCTTTCATTACTCTATTAATATTTGCTGACCCGTAGAGAGCATGCAGCTCATCATTATGCAGTTTTCTCCATTCGCCGGTCTCTTCGTCCCTTTTTGGACCATAGATTTTTCTAAGTACTTTATTCTCAAAAACTCTAAACCTATTCTCCTCTCCCTTCGTCAGCGCCCACGTTTCGCACCCGTACATGACGACCGGCATTATTATTGTTTTGTAGATTCTTACTTTGATGTTTCTAGATAGCAATCGCGATTTTAATAGTGTGTTTGCTGCATAATAGCACCCATTGCCAGCGTGCAGCCGCGCGTTGATTTCCGTTTTAATCTTATTTTCGCTAGTTATGATAGACCCGAGGTATTTAAACTCGCTAACCCTTTCAAATTTCATATTTCCAGCCATTAGATCCCCGTCTTGATTACTTTGTTCGGATCTGCCGACGGTCATATATTTTGTCTTCGATTCGCTAACTTCTAAGCCAATATCTTTGGCTTTTGTGATCAAGATTTCTGCATTTTTAGCTACCGTTTCTTTATCATCCCCTAGTAAGTCGAGATCATCCGCATATCCAAGAATTTGTACTATCCCATTGAGGGTAGCACCGGTCGGGTTCGCCTGCACTTGCCTAACCACGTATTCTAAAACCAAGTTAAAAAGGACGCACGAAAGTGCATCGCCCTGTTTCAGGCCATCGCGGATCGAGAACTCTTCAGATAAACTACCGTTTACGCGTATTCTACCCCTACTGCCGCTTAAGCAAATTTCGATAAGTCTAACCAATTTTCTTGGTACACCCAAGAACTCTAGGATCCAGTACATTCGTGCGCGTATAATAGAGTCGTAAGCTTTTTTGAAATCGATAAATAGCTGATGCACTACTTCTTTAAATTCCCATTTTTTTTTCTAGCAGTTGCCTAATTGTAAACATTTGATCGCTTGTAGATCGGTTTCGGCGGAATCCACACTGGTAATCCCCAATGATTTCCTCGGCAAAAGGAGTCAGTCTACTTAGGATTACATTAGACAGGATCTTGTAGCACGAAGATACAAGTGAAATTCCCCGATAATTGTTACAGTCAGTTTTATCGCCTTTTTTAAAGATGGGAATAACGATAGAGGTATTCCATTCTTCCGGCATGCGTTCTGTTTTCCAAACTGCGCGTATTAATTTAATAATTTGTCTTGTGAGGCAAGGGCCTCCATTTTTTATCAGTTCTGACGGTAGGTCGTCGATGCCCGCGGCTTTGTTATTTTTCAACTTCTTTATAGCCATTTTTATTTCTATATCAGCAGGGTCATCAATTAATAGATCAGCAGTGTGGATTTCGCCGAGATTACCTTCAACGGGGGCTTCGCGTACATTTAATAGTTTATCGAAATAGTCTTTCCATAAATTTAGTCTCTCTGTCGCATCGGCTACTAGATTGCCATTTTCGTCCCTCATTACTTCCGTTCTACTTTGAAAGCCTTTCCTTATAAAATTGATTCCCCTGTACATCTCGCGCGGGTTATTCTGTTTATTATGCGTTTCTATTGCTAGTATTTTATTCTTTTCCCACTCCTTAGAAATTGATCGATTTCAAACGCTAGCAATTTGGAATGCGACTATGAAATCTTTCAAAATTGGGAAACTTCATATTGAAAGCCTCGATTGTCAGTTTTAAATGTAATAACTTTAGATTTACATATTGTAAATTGTTTGGATTTAATTTTAGTCAATTTCAATTTTTATATTTCAGATTCAAATACTCTAAATTGCTTGGTTTCAATTAAAAACGTACACAATTTCTGTTTTTTTTTTAATGCTTCGAAATCGTGAAATACTTGATAGTTGCACAATTTTCAGTTTAAAGGATTTCTTAATTCCAAAAATTTGAATTATATGCTCTCGTAAAGGAATGTAAAACAATGTCGTATTAAGATGATAATTTCTGAAATTCAGGCCTCAAAAATGAGAAGGTTTTAGTAGTTTTCATTTTATGATATAAAAAAATATGGAACATTTCAAAGTGAACTTGAAAATAAAAATAATTTCAAATTGAAATGCTTAAAATAAGTGCAATTGTAAAGATTGGTATTATATGTAGTAGTCTTGCTTTGTAATCTTTCTTTCAATTTTCAATGTAATGCCTTACAATTTTCCGATTTTTAAATAAAGATTCAAAAATATATCATTCAAAATTGAAAAGTATTTAATCGGAAAATGTCAAGAGTAATGAGTAATTCTAAATAAAGTGTTAAAAATTAAATCATCTTAAATGAAACAGTTGATAATTGTGTTCGAACTCAAAAGAAATGAAAATCAACTATGTGAAACTGATACTTCCGTAGCTGAATAATTTTTTTAATTGTGAACGGTTACCATATATTAGAGTTCAGAATTTTCATGCATATTCTCTTCCGGCATATTTTGTCGGATTTTAATATTCACTCGAATTAAGCCAAAGGGCAGTGTTTGGCCTGATCACTGGAGGACCCCCTTTACTTTTCACTTGAATAGATCGAAATCTGACATCTCTTTCCCATTCACCTACAAATGGATGCTCCTCCTACTCATTGTAAAAAAATTACGATCTGTTTTATTTCGTTTATAAAAGATTCAATGTCGAGATCGTACAAGATAAGATTGTGGTCTTTGAATCAAAATGCCAAGGGAAAATGAATAATTGGCCAGGGAGAAATGATGGATTTTTGAAAATGAAGTGTTGTAAGTAATTTACTTACCTTATATTTCCATTTCTATGTTTTGTTGAAGTTGCTTTCTCATAACGATAATATTTTTAGTTCAAAATATTATTTTTCAACTTTAATAGTTTTTAGTGGAAAATTGAATTTTTTTTTCTGTTGAAAATTTGTCTTTGTGGCTACAATTTCATCTATTTTTTTTTTTTTTTGAAGTTTTATTTTCTTGAAATAAAAAGCAACTGTTTGCTTGAAAACTAATATCCGTTGGTTGAGGACAAACTATTTTGTAGAAAAATTCGTTTATTTTTGGTTCACTTTAACGGTTTTTTATTAAAAATCCAAATCTTTTTTGATTCAAATATCGACTATTAGATTATTCGTTGAAAATGTATGTTTTTTTTTTCAAATTCTAGAACTGGGGTAAAGTTGCGACTTTGATAGATTTTTTATGGAGGGTCATTTCCCTCGTTAAAAATTCAACGACGCTGTTAAAATTTCGTTTCTTTTTGTTAAAAATAAAATTTTAAAACAAACTGTAACATTTCCATTTTTTGTTGAAAACTTATATTTTTTAGTCGAAAAGTAGTCTTTGGTAAAAAAACTAGTCTTCTTGGTTTGAAATTTCCTATTCTTCTTTGTTGAAAAATGCAACATTTTGGTTACACATTATTTTTTCCCTAAAAATTCTGATTTTACGGGTGAAAATTCACTGCTTTACAAAAAAATCGTCTTTTGGCTAGAAATTTCAACAATGTCCAGTTTAAATACCTCAGGTATACTCGCTCATAATCCTAAAGTAAAGTTTCATTTTATGGTTTGAAAAACCCACGATTAAGTTATATTACAGTAGAATTATTCACCACGTCCGCTTT
This sequence comes from Andricus quercusramuli, assembly GCA_932178445.1. Lineage (NCBI taxonomy): Eukaryota > Metazoa > Arthropoda > Insecta > Hymenoptera > Cynipidae > Andricus > Andricus quercusramuli. The sequence goes on from CAKNXH010001426.1 coordinate 66,877, forward strand.
CAATACCTCAGGTATACTCGCTCCTAATCCGAGACTGAAGTTTAATTTTATGGTGGGAAAAACCCATGATTAAGTTATATTACAGTAGACTCTCTAAATATGAATTAGTGAAAATTTCACTAGTTGAATTAGTAAATGTATGTTTCACTAACCAAATAGTAATATTTTGATGTTTTACATTTGAAATAGTAAATATTTTACTAATAAATTAGTAAAAGTTTTACTAATCTCAATTAGTAAACATGGTTCACTATTATTTAGTAGCTTCGCTTCACTAATTCATTAGTAACTTAG
>CAKNXH010001427.1:2217-16302 GCA_932178445.1 Andricus quercusramuli
AGGGGACGGTGGGGAGTTGTGGGCCGTGGGGAGTCATGAGCCACCTTAATCTCCGCCATGTTGTGGGTGGTAGGGCTGCTTTAACCACTGCCAAAAGACTCTCTTCGTGTGAGCTAACTTTGTGAACTCGACTCATAGTCTCAACACGCGTAGTTAGTATTTTAACATTGTTGATTAAAGAAATAAAAATAACATTTTTTGTACGACTCGAATGGTTGATATTCGAAGTCCCGTTCTACAGCAGAATTCAAAGGCACGTTATTGCAAAATATTCCTTGAGCAATTAGCTTTAGATTCTATCAAACAATTTCGGTAAAGCATTCATTGTGTGTATGGCAATTCGTTCATTTCGTAAATGTCGGCTGTGGGGAGTTGTGGTACATCATTAGTGGGGAGTCGTGGGCCAAACTTTTTTAATGCGTATTTCAATTTTTTAAGTGAAACTTCTTTTCTCTTGTTATGAAAACATTTTTGCATTATCTGCAAGGGCACGATGCCAAAGATTTGTAATCGGAACAACACAGTTCACTGTAACATGTGCGATCGTGCTGTGCACTTGAAATGTGCCAACGTGAGGACCGGATATTACACTTGCATACATTGTGAATCAGAATAATTTTTTTGAATCTTTTCAAAATAATTAATTTTTATTTACTGCAACTTTAGTAAACATAAACTACTGGAATATGCCATTTTCTTTTATTTTTTGTCATGGCCCACAACTCCCCACTCTCCCCTATATATTTAAACGTTTTAAGAGGCATGAAGAACTATTCCGCTCCGGGTCCAGATGGTATCAAGAGATTCTGGTGGAAGAAGTTTCCTTTAACCCACCAGCATCTGGCCCGAATTTTCACCTTATATCTAAAGTCGGAAGAGCCTATTCCGGAGTGGTTGGTGGAAGGGCGCACAGTGCTCCTGCCGAAGACCGGCGACTTAGCTGACCCTAAGAATTGCAGGCCAATAACTTGTCTCAACATACTGTGTAAAATCTTTACAGCTATCCTAGATAATAGGATTGTTCGGACAATTGGACCAAGTGGCGAGAGATGTATGAACAACGCGGCTCAAAGAAAGGCGTAGCAGGATGTCGGGAGAACCTACTCATCGATAGATGTGTCTGTAAAGTGGCAGCATCCTATCAACGATCTCTATCGATGGCCTGGATAGATTACCTCACATAGACTTATCATCTGTCCGTTGGAAAGCTTAAAGGTTCATTTACACATCGTGAGGTGCACAGAGAGATTAATGCCGCTTTGGAAAACCAGATTTACTATCTCATCTGGAAAACATCGTGTGATCACCAACAGTGCCACCTTTCAGAGATGTGTGTTTCAGGGTGACACCATGAGCCCTCGTCTCTTTTGCATAAGGTCACTCATGTATTTTACACGGATGATCTTAAAATCTATGCTAGAAATCAAGAGAAACTACAACTAGCTCTAGATATTATCAGAAAGTATGTTCAGGAGATTGGAATGGAGTTGGGGTTAGAGGAATGCGCCAAGATTAATTTGAAGAAATGAAAACTTAATGGCATCCCCGAAGACCCTGACCTCGTCGACAGATGCGCTATACGACACCTTAGCGCTGGAGAGACCTATACATACCTGGGCGTGCCACAGAGCCGCATTCAGGACGTGACATCTATAAAGGATACTCTCCAAAGCAGATACAAACGTCTCATCCGGCAGATTTGGTCTTCTGAACTGCCAGCTAAGAACAACGTATCTGAAATGAACATACCTGCCGTCCCGGTAGTACTCTATTCATTTGGAGTGGTTCCATGGACGAATGCGGAGCTCTGATTCCTCGATATCGGGTCCCGAAACGTTATGCACATGAACAAAAGCATGCACCTTAAGTCTTCTCTTACACGACTTTACATTTCACGCCGTCAAGGTGGTCGTAGAATATTGAATCTTGAATGTCTTCACAACAGAATTATTCTGGGTACAGCACATATAGTCGCAAATGGACAAGACCCCCTTCTTAAAATGTTCAGAAAACACGAAGACGTAGACAAAGGGGCGTTTCTGTACAAAGCAGCGGAGGAGGCTGCTGAAACACTTTGCCTTGACTTCAGTATCAGGAGTGAGTAAAATGCATCAAATCTTATTGATCTTGAATACTCACTACTGTAGGCCAGGATAAAGAAAGCACAGGAGAAAAACTTCCGCGAACAGCTCCTTAACAAGAGGATGCGCGGCATCTTCCACAGAAATGTGGAGGATCAGTCCATGTAATTTCCACTCTAGCATACCGTCGCAACATTTTGAGCCAAGATATTCTCGATGATAGCTGCAGAGCGTGTCATGTACACCCGGAGCATCTAGGACACATACTGTCTAGTGGTCCAACTCATGCGGAAATGACCTACATCCAAAGGCACAATGCGGCACTAAGAGTGTTTTATTACCATCTCTGTCGCTCTTATGGAATTGGCCCAAATACCGCTCCGTTAAACGCTCGTAGGGAAGTGAAGTCAATTATCGAAAATGAGAAGTGCCGTATATACTGGAACTTCATATTGTCGACAATTGTTTCTGTTGCGCACTCGAGGCCTGACATAGTTCTGCTTGACTTCGAGAAACGAACCACGTTCGTTATCGAATTTTCAACACCAGCTGACAAAAACGTCACAGCCAAGGAGAAAGAAAAGAAAGAGAGGTATGCAGATCATATAAGGGAGTTGCGAAGGTTATACCCGGAATATTCTGTTAAGCTAATCGCCTTAATCATCGGCGCTCTTGGAGGTGCCAAAGTTTCACTGGTAAATAGCCTAAAAAGCATCCCTGTGTGGTCGAGACATTGAGAAGATAGCAAAACGTCATTGTTCTTCCATTCATCCAAACAGTACAGACATTTCCAGAAGTTGACTTCTGCTTCACGCAGCAATGTTTCTGCTCTTTTTTTTCTGTAGTTCCTCGGATTGTATGAAGTATCCATGGATAAGTCGGAACCGACGCAATTCATGTAATACATAACATAAATTCCGCAGTTCCAACCATCATTTGTGTTCTGGTGCGGTTGATTTCCATCGTATACATTAGTAAACCATTCGATTTTTCAACGATGTGTTGTCTTTGCAAGCTTTCAAAAAGTTTTTGAACTTCCCGAAAACTCTCTCGCGATCGTTTTCCTCTGCAAACGGATCTAGTAAGGTTAATCGATTTTTCTTTTATATCAACAATTAGTAGTCGCCAGTGGAAATTAAAAACATAAGGTAAGAATAACATGTCATTGAGAGGGGAGTCAAAGTGGTACAACGAAATGTAGGTTTTTCTTCTTTGGCTGTTGTAAACTTCGATAGCTGTGCGCATGTCGTCTGTTGGCATATAGATTATTTTCGGATCCCAACCCTTCATATTTGTAAGAGCGTACGCATCAGTGACCTCACCATTCGCAAAGATTGAATTAAAATGCCTACAGGATATGTAAAATTCCTTCGTCGCTGAGGTTATTTCCCTAAAAGTCGTATATTTTTACCACTTTAATCAGTTTCGATCTAGAGACTGTGTAGTATTCCACGTTATTGATTATTCCTTTTGCTAAATAATAAAATGCTTCCGCTTTACGTGATTTCTTATTTAGACTTTCGATCTCCTCTTCATCTTCTGATGTGATAACATCTGTTTCTTCCTTCTTTAAATGGAATTTTTACTCTCTTCCTCTTGACACATTTTTTTTGCTCGCATAAGACCGTATTCTCTTATTTTGTTTTACTTCTTCCTCTCTCAGATTTCCCGCCGTGGATGCAATTAAGGTCGGTGAGTACAATTAGTTCCGGATTATGTTCTGATGGAATTCCACGTTCTTCAAGGTTTTCTTCCGCTGCTTCTGTGGTTTGCTTACTTTTTGTCATTCGCTGCATTCTTTTTCTCATTTTTCCCCTAACAGGTGAACTTCTGCTGCTTTTGGTAAATTTATTTTTTTATCTTTCGATGTTTCTTTCTTTTCCGATTTCGATTCTATAATTTTTTCACCAACAAATTAATTTCTTCATCTTGGAAGTGGTTTTTTCTTCTACCTATTTGTGTGCCCCGTTGCCATACATCTTTCACGGACTGACTCGAAGCAGTGTCCGGATAGCGTGGCTTTTGTGGTGCATGCACATGTGATTTAGTATTTGCACTTAAACCTGAAATGACTTCTGTTCCTGAAGATTCAACGTACTCTTTTAATTTACGTACCGTTTGTCCAATAGGATTATTTTGTTTTGTTTTTTATGTATGTTGGATTGGGGTTTTCGTGGACGCCCCCCGGTTGCTTCGTCGTTCGTCTGTCTTTCTCGTTCATCCCCACTTCTGCTCACACTCTTGGAATGTTCGCTGCCTTCTCTGGGGAGAGTCACGGCACAGTCAGTACGCTTGTAGCCTTCGAACCGAAAACAGTAAAAATAAAGACAAGTGACAAGTGAACTCCGCCTCAATTCATTCTGTCGAACTTCACCCCAACATTGGTCCTATCGAGCCGGATATTTCACACGGAGGCCATACACCTGTGACACCGTCTTGCCGCATCCTCGCAGCCGACTCCTCGTGCTTCCTGCGACTTTTAGCCGAGCCATGGAATTCAGCTACTGGACAACCGAGTGAGTAGGCTAACAATCGAAATCAATTCTGTGTCAAAAGCTATGGCCTCTGTCTCCAGAAGATACGGCCCCTGGCTCTATTGTGTAGTGTCCAAAGCTACGCCCTCTGTCTCTAGGAGATATGGCCCCTGGCTCCATTGTGTGGTGTTCAAAACTACGCCCTCTGTCTCCAGGAGATACGGCCCCTGGCTCTGTTGTATGGTGACCAAAGCTACGCCCTCTGTCTCCCGGAGCTACGGCCCCTGGCTCTATTGTGTGGTGTCCAAAACTACGCCCTCTGTCTCTGAAGATACGGCCCCTGGCTCTAGTGAAGCATGTCTGGAGCTACGCACTCCGTCTTCTGTCTAGCGCATCGCTTCAGGAGATACGGCCCCTGCCTTAGTACGGCGTCTCCCACTTCTCCTTCTTCCTTTGCTTTTACAGATACAAACCGACTCAGGACACAGCGCGCACTATCCACCGTGCTGCGCCAAGCAACCCGGAAGATCCTCGACCGGCCCCGTGAGGAATGGACTGATGGTCTGGGACTGAGCAGCCTCGAGGTATTAGACGAGTATTGGAGGGACTTCTGGAGTATCCACGTGGAGCTGATCCACTACCTGGAGACACGGGACAGCCATTACTTCATCAACGACGAATACGCGGCGGCCGAGGGAATTTACACCGCGACCAAGTCTCGACTGTAGGATGTGCAGGCTCGCCGCGTGACCAGCCCTGCCGTCATCGGAGCTTCAGCTTCAGTCTCCAGCGCCAAGGATTCAGCCAGATTGCCAAAGATTGAGTTGCCTCAGTTCAGTGGACGAGGACAGGACTGGGAGTCCTTCCAAGACCTCTTTCGCGCACTTGTGCACGATGAGCCGACTTTGAACGATGTTGAGAAGCTATTCTTCCTCAAGTCGTGCGTCAAGAGGGAAGCGCAGGAAGCGCTGAACTAGATCCCGATCACCGGACCGAACTACGTAACAGCTTGGGCCGCTCTAAATTCTCGTTACGATCAGCGACGGGTCCTAGTACACGATCATCTCAAGGCTATCTTCAACATGAAAGCTTTGAAGGAAGAGTCAGTGACTGGGATCCAGCGGCTCCTGGACGAGCTTGAACGAAACCGCAGACAAGTCCGATCCCTCAGCCGTCCAGTCGCTCAATGGGACGATGGGTTCATCGCAGCGGCGAGCCTCAACATGGACTCCAACACAAGACGCGGTTGGGAGGAGGAGATTAGCCGAGCTGAGAGGACCACAGCATCGGCTGCGGGGGGCTTCCCGACGTACGACCAGCTCACCACCTACCTCCAACAGCGCTGTCTGAAGTTGCAGTTAATCACCACAGGCCGCGCCTGCACAGTCCCTGATCTAACTCGAGGCTAGGTCAGCTCCCGTGCCCTCAGGAGCTTCGTGACGACCGTCGCTGCAACCGGTTCCAACTGCTTCAATTGCCTGTGGGAAGATCATAGCACACGGAACTGCGCGTCGTCGTCATCGTGCGGAGCGTGTGGCGGGCAGCATCAAACGTTAATCCACGAAGGAAAGCGCGCAGGAACAAGCCCCTCCGGCGCCATCCCTGCGAAGCGGCCCTGATACCACATGACAACAGCCGAAACCACGGTCCCCCTCACTGACGAAAGTTCGTTGCCGCAATGGTCCGAATCCGGCAAAAACAGACAGCCATCGGCATGACTAGCTGTTCCACTCACGGCCCTTGTCACCCGCTAGAGAACTCGCCGAATCGCCTACTGCGCTGACGTCAGAATGATGTTCCGACAGACCCGGGTCCGACCCCAGAACACCCGCCTACAGCGGTTCCTGAGGAGCACGAGCCCCGACATCCCAGCAACTCACTACGTCCTCCTCACTGTTATCTATGGAAAGGCTAGTGCACCGTACCTAGTATTGCGGACCCTGAATCAGATCTGCCAAGATGAGGGCGCCAATCTTCCCGAGGTCGTCGACGCAGTCGACAAGGGTCGGTACGTCGACGACTTCCTCAGCGGCGCAGAAGACCTCGATTCCGCATGACATCGCCGCGACCAACTCGTCACACTACTCGAAGCCAGTGGCTTCAACCTTAAGAAGTGGGTGCCGAATAGCCCCGAACCATTCGAGGACATCGCCCCAGAGGACAGATTTCGACCGACGCCGGCCTCTTTCGAGTCGGCTGCGGCGTCGGCAACTGGACACTTCCTCCCGATGAGAAGCACCCGATCATCCTGGACAAACGCAGCCACCGTACTGGGCTGATCATCGACAGGTCTCACCTTCGAAGCCTAAACGCCGGCTTTCGCGCGACGTACATACCTCCGCGCAATCCGACGTGCCTGGATAGTCGTCGGAACAGCACAGGTCAGGAAGCGCTGGACACGTGTAGATCGCGGGAGACCTCTCGACGCAGAGCTTCCTCGGGGCACTTGACCGCTTCACCAGCCGACGCGGACAACCCCAACATATATGGAGCGACAACGCTGCGCGCCGCAGAGATAGATTGGGGCCTCGTCGAAGGAAGCCTTGAACAGCAGGGCAGTACCTGGAACATCATCCCTCTCTCGGCTCCCCACTTTGGCGGCCTTTCAGAAGTGGGCATCAAGTCTGGGAAATCTCATCTCTGACGAATCGCCGGGCTCTGCAAGCTCAAGTTTGAGGAGTTCTCCACGTTGCTGATCATCATCGAGAGGGTTCCAAACTGCAGACCCCTCACGCCGCTCACCGGCGATCCAGACGACATCGAGGCCACTAGATTCTATGCCGCGGCCCTCCATGGCCGATACACCTTTGGATCACGCAACACACTGGACTTTGGTCATAGGCCTCCGCGGCCACTTCTGGGGGCGCTGGAGCCGCGAGTACTTGAACAACCTCCAACAAAGATCCATGTGGACCCGGTCAAACCTCGTGATCAACGACATGGTCGTCATGATCGACCCTCAAGCCTAGCGAAACGTAGCTACTCGGAAGAATAACTGCCGTTCACCCCTGGCCGGACGGCCTAGTCCGTCTTTCCACGGTACGTACAGCAGATAGCTTTTACATCTGACCCATCAGCAAGCTGGTGAAACTACCGGTGAGGGCTGAGGACCAGGACCACGGAACCTCGACCGTCAGGACCGATACCGAGAGCCCGCTGACGCGCATCTGGAGGATAGACCGCTCACGGCGTGCGGTCATCTATCTCCCGAAGCACCTTGACACGGCGGGCGGCACCTACATCAGCTGCGTGGATAAGCAGATCTTCCACTGTCTGCTCCCGGCGGGCGGACATGTTTCGATTTCGTTCAAGGAACGAGGTGAGCGGGATGTTGGATCGCGGTTTTTGTGGACGCCCACTGGTTGCTTCGTCGTCCGCCTTTCCTTCTCGTTCATCCTCACTCCTGCTCCCAGTAACTCCAGTGTTGGCTCCCTTCCGTAGGGAGAGTCACGGCGCAGTCAGTACGCTTGTAGCTTCCGCACCGAAAACAGTAAAAATAAATACAAGTGACAAGTGAACTTCGCCTCAATTCATTCTGTCGAATTTCCCCCAACAATGTACGTTAATCTTCACGACTTTCTGGTGAGCCTCAACGTAAGCATTGCTGACTCGTGAGATGCCTTTGCTGCAAAAAATAGTACAACTTGCTCTGCTTTTACTTTGTCCTTCGTCGCTAGAATTCTTAAAAAATCTTTAAAAAACGCATCAAGTTCAGTTATATCCCTTCATACAAAATAAAACTGACGCAATCCATGAAGAAGTTCTTGATATTCATTTGATTTAGAAAATGTTTTTTTTTGTTGTGTTGTCTATTCTGTCTAGAGGATGCGCTGTGCAGGTCAAAAAATATGTGATGTTGACGGGAATTCTGCTATTTACAACATACTCGTATGCCATATTCAGATGATCAACAATGCACATCTTATTCCAGATGTCCACAATAGCATTCATGGATGCCCAAGACCAATAAACCATGATTGCATTAAAGAAAGGCCAAATATCTATAACTTTGATCAAAAAATTGTCAAAGAAAAATACTGATCGATTCAGTGTCGTGGTCTGCTGTAATGAGTTCAGCTACGGGCATTACTGATTCCGCGATTTGACATACCAGGGAGTAAAGGTGCAACGCGCTGCACTTAACAGTTGCTGGTTTGCGTACCAGTGCACTGGTTGAATTGATTCAAACCTTGAAGGTCCTTAATTTGCAACTTTAATCAATTTTCCCTGGAGATTTCCGACTTAATTTTATGCAGTGTGTGAATACTTGTTAGATTTTGAGGATTTTCGTTATTCCGCGTATCAGCATCTAAGTTTTTAAATTACATCCAGTTGCAAATTTCTCACGGAACGATGGTTTAATATTCCCTTTAAGTTATCGCGCTCTGTGCCCCTTTGCTGGTTATATTTAAGGCTGTCATAGATTCGTCCGTATTTTCTATTTCAAACCTAAAATGCTGTGTATGCAAATCGGTCCATGAAAATTTCGTATAAGCCACTATGCTGCTGGCGATTTGTTTATTCCACTTCAGAAAATAAAACCTTAATTGGCCCAAACGCTCAATATTTTTGAATAAAATTTCTTTTATGGTTTTCCGAATCGCTTCTCGATCATAAACCCCGGTTTCTTTATCCGTGTACATTGACACTGGAATACTGTGCCTGAAAATGAAAAAAACAAACCTTTCCTGTTTTCCTTTTTCTTTTATCTGTGTAACGTTTGTTGAGGGAAGAAAATCAGGAAAAGGAAAAGGAAAAGGCTGAAAATACATTTGTCAGCATCGCTTTCAAATAAATTAAATTTTCTGAAAACTTACAAAACTTACGGTTCCAGTTCAGTTTACCGTTCAGTTCACCGTACAGAAATGCAGTTTGCACATCGAACTGTACGAGTTCGAGATCCTCTTGCGTCAACTTACGACTTACAACGACTTACTTCTTTCTTTTCGTCCTGATAAATCTTGAAAACCCATAGAATCGAAATGGGTTTTCTCTCTTTGGATTTGGGAATGATCTTCCACGTGTCATTTTTGTGGAGTGCATCAAGTTCATCTTGAATGGCGTCACGCCACTTCTCAGAATTAGGTGCTGTGACAGCTTCCTGGAACGTTTTAGTTACCTCGTAATGTACAAAATTTGCTTGGTACCTGTCAGGAGGTCGAATTGATTGTCTGTCTCGGAGACGTGTGGCCTCGTTTGGAGGTGCATCAGGCGGGTCCTCGCGTTCATTTTCAATCATATCCTCTCTTCTTACATCATCCTGATGTGGTTCTGAGTTTTCCAGTTCTCTTGGAAGTTTTAGTTTCTGGTGAACCGATTCGTCTGGAGAAGATTCACGTAACTGTGACAGCTCATCGAAAACAACGTCTCTTGACACAGTGACCTTCTTGGTCTCAGGATTGTAAAGTCGATAGTTTGATGAGTCCTTCTCGTATCCTACGAGTAGAACTTTTCTCGACTTGGCATCGCGCTTCTTTTTGAAATTTTTGTCCACATAGACAAAAGCTTTCGAACCAAAAATCCTGAGATGAGAGAGGTTAGGTTTTCTTCCAGTCCATAACTCGTATGGGGTTTTTCCAGGACTACCTGTACTTGCAGTGCGATTAAGGATATAGACTGCGGTGTTTACCGCCTCGGCCCACAAGTTTTTGGCAAGAGCCATCGCCTGAAGCATCGTACGAGCACATTCTATGATTGTTCTGTTCTCACGCTCAGACTTCCCATTCTGCTCAGGCGTGTATGGTGCTGTTGTCTCTATGTGGATTCCTAGAGAAGACACATAGTTCCCTAATTCCTTATTCAGATATTCGCCTCCGTTATCTGAATGCAAGACTTGCATAGGACGTCCGAACTTGCTGGCTACCATCCTTTCATATTCCTTAAATCTGTCAGTTACATCAGACTTGTGCCTTAAGAAGTAGACATGCACGAAGCCCGTTGCATCACCCTTGAAGGCAATATAATACCTTGCACCGCCAAGAGATTCTACTGACATGGGACCACACACATCGGAGTGCACATATTCTCCGGGTATTGCGAGCCGATTGACAGGCTTCTTGAATGGAAGTCTGTGACATTTAACAAGTTAGCAAGGTTCGCAGAGAAAATCGTCCTTCGTTGACAGCCTCAATCCTTCGAGTGAACCACTCTCAATCATCTTACAAACAGCTCGCTTGTCAACATGTCCGAGGCGCTCATGTCATCTTTTCAGGCTACTGGTTGACACGTTGACTTCTGAATTTACTTGTGAAGGCTTGGAATTGTAGAACATCTTGTATATCTCGTTGTCCACCTTGAATCCTAGAGCTGCAACTCTGTTCTCGCGCGTAAGCATAACCTGACGACCGCGGAACAAAACATCAAAACCATTTGATGTACAGACACCGATCGAGAATAAACTTTTGCGTAATGCTGGCACGTAAAGCACTTTCTCGATTCTCGATAAACACCACTCACCGTCGATCAATTTTTCAATTATGATCGTTCCCGAGCCTTTAATTTCGCAAGTCCCATCATCACCAAGAGCGATAGATTCACCCTCACTTGGATGGAACTCACTCAACCACTCGCGTCGATAGGATATGTGCCTGGATGCACCACTGTCAGCAAGCCAAACAGCCTTCATGTCAGAATTCAGGAGCCGCGCGATCTGTTCAAGTGTCGGAACTTTGCCACTTCCTTGAGACGATGATTCATAGCTGTTACTGGAAGACGTTGCGATAAAGGCACAATCTTTCGTTTCGCTGCTGCCTTGGTCGGATTTGTTGTCTCGTTTCTTCTCGCGGCACTCTCGGGCGTAGTGCCCTTTGTTCTTGCAGTAGTAACACTCGACGTTTCCGTTTCGCTTCTTCGATGAATCACTTTTCGGTTCTGACTTCGCGGATTTCCGGCTGTTTTCGAGACTCAAGGCAGAAAAGGCGGTTGTCGCTTCATCGCTTGTCGTTAGACGACTTTCTTCCTTTATGAACCTTCCTTCTAGGTTGTCTAGTGTCTGGTTCTCTGCAGCTACACTATCCCATTCTGTTTGCAAAGCATTGTAATTCGATGGACGGCTTGCTAGAATTTTCACCATTATGGCCACGTTTGAGATATTTTCTCCAACATCCATGAGTCGTGCCGCCGTGTTTTGAACTTTCGACACATGTTGAACTACAGAGTCGGTTGGATTCATTCTATATTCATGAAAACGCTGTGTGAGGAGCAATTTATTTGCAGCCGATTTTTGCTCATGAATGCTACATAGTTTGGTCCACATATCCTTGGCTGTAGTGCATGTGAGCAAGCACTCGAGCTGAGAGGCTTCCAGAGTCGACGAAATCAGGAACATGGCTCTCGCATTCTCTTTTGCAAAAGCTTTACCTTCCACTGATGACAGTTCAGCGTGTTGCTGTCTTGAGCCATCCACGATGTCTGAGATTCCATAAAGTATGAACAATGAGTTCACTTGGAACTTCCAGGATTGAAAGTTCGTCCCGTCAAACTTCGCAACGTGTCCTGCGAAGATTCGTTCTTCCGCCATTTTCACTCCCGTGGAAACTGCGCACATACGAGGAAAGAAAACTGATCACAATAACTATTTCGCTGAATAACTTCGCGTTTCGCGGATTAAACTTACAGCCTTTAACACTGATAAGGTTTGCGTCCTGGGTCAATAACCCGTTGAGGGAAGAAAATCAGGAAAAGGCTGCAATTTCAGTAAAAGACAATTTATTCAGAAAGTACGTGCTGATCGTTTTACACAACTGGGCAGACTAGTCTTCAGACCAACTTGAGCAGTTATATCGAGCATGTCAAGACCAGTAGATGGTGGGTCGATCGCAGGTATCGAGAAGGATGATTAAAGGCGCTAAAATCTAAATTTTAAAAACGTTCTCTTCATCTCCTTCACCTTCTTTGCTTTCTCCTCTTTTCGATAGCTTTTCTTTTTTTTCGTCATTTTCATGTAATTGTTCATCTTCTACTTCTTCTTCCAGTACCACATTTTCATATTTTTCTTCTTCTACTACTTCTTCTCTACTGCAGGTTCGTCTCCATCTTCTTCATCTTCCGCTGGTTCTTCGGCTTGTGTCTCGTTGTTCATCAAAGGTACCTCGTTGCCAAAATTCAGAAGCGACCATCTGCTTCCTGTCTCAACTTAGTTCTGTTTTATATTCAAAAACCTCGAAGTGTCCGCTTCTTTCATCATCTCCAGAAAAAAGAATAATAATATGTTCCTTAGGAGTGCAATTTTCTTGAGGAGGATAAACCTCTTCAACCAGTTTAATACAGTTGCCTGCATATTCTCTGTATTATAAAACTTTAACCTCGTACAAAAGTGCAAATATAATTGTTTCAAAGTCTGTGCCAAACTGCTTGTTTTCTCCCATAACGTTCTGATAATGTTCTGCGTCGTGGTACATAAAATCCAAACATGTAGCTTCAAGCTGATCAAAATGTCCATTCCAGTTGTCTACTACATACGAAACTATTTCCTTTCTTATCTCTTACCATCGCAGCCTACCTCCACGATTCGCAGTTGTGGTGAATGCACTGGTTTTTCTTGCCTTTCTACTATACCTTCTTTTTTCTTCAATTTTCCCTGCTCTTTGATTTTAACCTTTTTTATTTTACCGATTTCACTGTAAAGTTCAGTAACGTCGAAACTGACTTGTTCATGTGAGTTTTTTTTTCATTTCGCAGCAGCACTTCGACGGTTGTGCGAAAGTCAACATTCTTACCCCATATTCTGCATACGTGATCTCGGAACTTTTTGTTGTAAGACGCCTTTACTTCGTGCGCGATCTTAAAAAAAATAAGAAATAAAAAATTATTTTTGCCGAAACGGCAGAATAAAATGCAATTGTATTAGGGAAACCCAAAAGGAAATTTTTCATAAATATTAGACTCATACTTATCCGATTTTTGTAAAAATGCTTATAGCAATTGTTTTACTGTTCGTTTAACAAGAAAATGAGTTAGCACATGGTTTCAGATTATTTTCACTCTATTTTAATGTCATAATCGCTATATATATCTTAGTAAAACAAATATAATTATAATAAAGAAAAAATTCTAACTTTTGATTTAAACATATGGTTCTCAGCTTTTATTTCACTCGCTCACTCCGAAATCTAGAAGAATTTTTTTTTTAAATTCCAATTTTCATTTAAACATTCGGTTCTCAGTTTTTCTATCACTTATTATTTGTATTAAATATCGGAGAATACCAGAATAAGTTTCGACTCAATGTCCTTATCTGACAAGTGCGTTTTGTCCACCCACAAACTCTGAAATCTAGAGAAAAGTTTGAAAAAAAAACTAATTTTCAGTTGAATATCTGGTTCTAAGCTTTTCTTCCACTATTCACTCTTATTCAATAGCGGACATTATTAAAAAAAGTTTCAAGACATTATTCTTACCGGACAAATGCGTTTGGTCCACCCACGTGCTCTGAAAGCTAGATGAAAATTTTTAAAAAACTCCAATTTTAATTCGAACATACAGTTTGTTGCTTTTCTTTCACTAATTTTGACAATTTTTGACTCCCCCCC
>CAKNXH010001427.1:16402-26419 GCA_932178445.1 Andricus quercusramuli
TAGAATTTTTCTTAATAGCGTTGAATAGTTACATGTCATTAGAAAAAATAAAACACGTTGTTATTTGACATAAACAAAAGATTTTTATCTTTTGAAAAAATAATATTAGTCTTTGGAAAGTGCGTAATAATACGCATAATTATAATATAATAAAAGATAAGGTTTGAAACATAGTAATACTGTGATCGTTCGAATTGAAACAATAATTGACGTAGTAACATATTACGTAAGAATGGTTTTAACTGCCCCTCCCCCTGAGGCAAGGTCATGTAGAGATTTAAAAAAAAAACCCTCCCCCTCGAGACCCTTACGTTATTAATGAATGACCCCTTATCGGACAAGTGTGTTTTGTCCATCCACGCGCTCTGAAAGCTAGAGGAAACTGTCTGATGAACTCTAATTTGCAATTAATCATCCAGTTCACGGCTAATATTTAACTAGTTAATGGATTTAATGCGTTCACGATGATTCATTATAATGAATTCAAATTTTGAATTTAAAGATTTGTCGGGTTTCAATCGTCTGCGAAACTATGAATCTGATTGGTCAGATCGAACCCATGGTGGGGACTGGTCGAACTTGATTGGCCAATCAAGTCTTTTTAAAAAAAACCCGGGAGAAAACTTTTAGTTCTTTAAGTAGAAGTTGCTATATCGTACTTGATACTTAAGACTTTAGTTTGAATATGATTTTTATATCGCATCTTTACGTTTTATACTATGAAATTATAACAATACTTTCAGATGTGGGTAAGTTTAGCAATTAATTAACAGAGAACCTTTCACGTTTTTAAAGAAGAAGTTTCTTGGTATAAAATAGCTTATTATATCTACTGTTGTGCAAAGTTGTGCAAGGCCTAGAGTTTGGATGGACTCCTGGAAAAAGAACTGATCGGAAATTTACAAATTGGGAGCATCTTGTTACGGCCTGCGAGATAAATGTGCACGGCATTAGAAACTCGTAAAGCTAACCGATCAGTACGTGTATCCTGACTTAATTAAACGACAGACTTGTAAATTGGCAAATCAAGTCTTCAGTGCCGATGTTGCATCAGGACTGCAATCTCTAGAAGGATGTCCAGGTAATATTCATACGCAATTCTTCTTTAAAAAAAAAAACTAAAAACAATCTCAATCACTCATTTTAATTACGAACATTAAGGTCGAGTTTTTGTTAACTTTGTAACTAAAAATGGAATTGGCGCACCTCATAAAAAAATCCTGTTTCTATTTCAGCTTGGGAAACTACCTTGCCTACACCGAGAAACATTATCCGCTTACCAATGGAGACTAGACACACAGGAGAAGTTTTTGGCAATTGAAATATAATGACCGATGCCTTCAACGGAAAAGTTCGATACGAGGAACGCAGCCAAACTCTCACTTTGTGGACGGATTCGAGTTTCCATATGGACTTTTTCTGTGATGCGAGGAAAAAAGTTTCCCAATGGCGATTTGTGAACCCATTGGACAATGAACCGACTCCAAGTTCTCCTAAAATCCCTTGTTCCACAAACCCCATTCTCAAAAAAGGGAACGTTTTGGCAACGACTGCTTTAATGCTGAAATCACTAAAAAAAAGTGTGCATTTCTTGACTCTTGTCCTATCTACTCGTCACTTCAGAGTAGTGGTAATTGATCAAATTATCAACGCACGAAAAATGTATCGCCTATACAAGAAATTCATCGCGAAGTCCAGGGAATTCTCACTAGTATCATGGGTTCTATTTATTCAACGCAAGGCGTTTAGAAATACGCAATGAACTTTCTTAGTATGGAAATACGGTTCGACGTTATTGTAACGTGTAGCATTCACAAAGATGCATTAATTTCGAATTTTTACAAATACAGCATTGAACTGCATACTTTGTCAAAGAAATTGTATTTAAATCGCATTTCGCGAGGTAAATTAAGGCTAGACGACCCGGCGAAAAATGTAAACAAAGAAAAAGCAAACGGGTGCAATATCTTTGTTCAAGCAGCCGAAGCGTCAGAAGTCCTTATATAAAAAAATATGACTGTAAATAAATTGAAAAAAATTGCGTTGGTAAAGCACCAAGATAAAAGCGTTTAAGATTCCAATATTTCAAAGTGTTTCCAAAGAATTTTAAAGGATTTGAAATATCTTGCAGTATTTTTAATACATATAAATAATTTGAAATGATTCCAAAGAGCTTTAACTATTTTTGAGTATCTTTAAAACTTCCAAGCAATTTTTAAGGGTTTAAAAAAATTCTCATGGGTGCTAATGAATGTACAGGATTCGAACTACTTTGAGGTGCTTTACTTATATCATAATACTATTAAACATAATCTTGTTTCATTTCTCGTACATTTCACAAAACACTCTACATTGTACGAATGAAGTCACTGATTTCATTTCTCTATTTTCATGCGAATAAATGAAATTTCGTAAAAAAGGTACATTTCATTTGTCATGTATTTCTTAATTTATTGAAGAATTAATGCCGAATTGTATTTTATGCCGAAAAATGAAACAGGAAACAGTATTTACACATTTTCGTCTTAAATTTGTATAATTTTGACTTAATTTTTTTTTCAATGTTATTTCATAGTATACACACGTACGTGGACGGACACATATACACATTTCAGTTTGCGACCTCCTTGTAGATGCGCTAGTGTCACTATGAGTGGTCCAACGCACCCACGAGAGTCGGCCCTGCCTGTCTCCGCCGGTTTAATGAGAACCGCTTCCGTGCGCGCTCGTTTCTTGCTCTGCTATATTAGTAGTCTTGTGCGCCTATTATTTTTTCTTTAGGAAAAAGAATAAACCAAATACTCATTTTTTCTATGTTATTTAGATTTAATTAATGTTACAAAATATTTGTACAAAATAATTAGAAGGCACTACAGGATGTTGTACGTAGCCTCCAATAAAGATCTCATTTTCATTTTTCTTCTCTGTTGAAGCTAAAAAGTAATGGATTACTTATAATTTATTTGCAGGTAAATTCTGCTATCGCTGTCATCTTAAACAAATTACGAGTATAATTATAGTTCAATTTATTATAATTGGCTCTTAAATTTGTTTAACACTTAATTATTTGTAAATTATATTGCCGTAATATATTTTTTATTTTATAAATTAAAAGAAATGTTATTTCTAAAATAAGTTGTGAATTATTCGTTATAACATGTATATGAGCATATACATTTCAAATTGATAAATACTACGAATAATATTGATTTCTATTATTATATAAGTTTTACAGAGTTTTTAAAATGAATGATATACGTAGAATAATGGCAGTAATCACCAATCTTTCAGTTTTTAAGAAATATGATAAGAAATTTTCAAGCTCGGCAATTATTGCCTTTTTATACTCTATATTAATCCATTCGCCACTAATATTTTATCATGCATTGAGAGATGTAGTGCATTTTTTTCATGAAAAATGAATTATCTCATTTTTGTCATAAATGGTGCACGTTATTACGAAAAAGTAAGATGTATTTTAGTATAACTTTTATATACATGAACATTTTCATCGTATCTGTTGTTTACGTAAAAATGATTAAATTCTTTTATTATAACAAGAAAATAATCCTGTCGATAGAACTTTCCAGGCCTTTATAAACTTTACAGTGTCCTTCTTATTAAAAGCTAAATTAAACAAAAGCTTTTCAAAATATATATTTTTTTTTCTCCTGCGAAAATCGGTTTTCAATTTTTTTTAAATATTCCTCATGAAATGATTGAAAGTATAAAGTATAGATTTAATTTTTTAAATCCACATATGTTAGATAAGTAATAATACAAAAATGTTGCACAAAGTATTTGGTTTACGTCGCCGGACTTACGTCACTTTTCATATCTATCTTCATGAAGCATTATTTTCATCTGATAGTTTAATTTTTTTAAATTCCTTCTTCATTATCATCGTTTAATTCTCGTTTTAAAATGTAGATAATATCTTCCATGTGTAAAAATATTAAAGTTTGAAATTTAACAGCTCCATTTCTGGTTAAAAATTGATGTTTTTGGTTTTAAATTCAACCATTTTTGCAACAAAAAAATCTAAGCGAAAAATATAAACTAAAAATGGTAGAAAATTGATCTTTTTAGTTGGAAATTCAAATATTTGGTTCAAAATGTATGTACATATTTTGTTCAAAATTCTTCTTCGCTGATATTGTTTTAAAAATCTATCTTGGTTTATAAATTCGTGTTTTTGATTTGAAAGTAGTGTCTTCAGTGCATTTTTTTCAAAATAGTAGGAAAACAGCGCCATCGCTTGAAAAAAGTGTCAAATAGTGTAATTTATAATTGATAAGGGCGGCCTAAGGGCGGCCACAGCCTAATTATTTGAAAATAGTGACCTATTCAAACCGAAAAAAACAGTGTGACTAATGTTCTTTTGGATTTGAAAGCATTCCGAAAAATTCAATTCATAAAACTTCAAACAATTGAAGATAAAATTTAAAAAATGGAAATAAAATGGAAAAAATTTAAAACTTCAAAAAATGCAATAGATTTTAGTAAGTTTAAAATGATTTTTGAGAAAGACAAGGGAATTCAAAAGAATTTGATTAAGTGTTGAAGAATTCAAAATGAGTTAGAAACACTTTAAGACGAATTAAACAGAAACTGAAAACTTTAAAAAATATCCATTGAATTGAATAGAATTATTCATTTAATTTAAAAGAATTCAGGTAAATTAACAAAATTCGAAAGAGATAATAGAAGAATTCTGAATGAATTAGTAATAATTCAGGGTGAATTCAAATTAATTGCAAAACATATTTGAAAATCTCTACAAATATGTGAAAACCTACAAAATCCCTAAGTTCTTGTGAATGAATTCCTTAAGGTACATTAAAATATTATAAAATACCCTGCAATTGTATGAAATAAAAAAAAAATTTTGAATCCTGGAAAACTTATGAAAATACCTTGAGAGCTTTTAAAATCCATTGAAATAATTAAAATCTTCGGAAATCTCATAAAATTCATTTAAATATTATAAAATATATTGAAACCTTGCAAGTCCTATTAAATAGTTTCATTTATTCCGAGGTTGTGAAAAAATTTTTTAAGCTCCTAGAAAAATTGGTTTATTTCTCTTAAAGTCATTAAAATTTAAAATTTTTTTTTTTTTTAAATGACTTAAAGCCTTTAAAATTCCTTAAAAATTAATAATATCTTGAAAGTGCATTAAAATCTTCAAAAGTAATTGATAATATTTTAAAGCATTTCAAATCCTATCAGGTTACCGAAATAAATTGAAAATTCCTTGGAATCTTTTGATATGCCCTAAAACGTGACATCGGTTCTATTAAATCGATCTATATTTTCGAAATTTTAGGAAACTCTCTGATACAATACCCCATGCAAATTTTTTCAGCTCTTAAAAATACTTTAGGTTCTTTTAAAATACCATAATCCCCCATAGCACGGTATATTCCTTCAATATTACAGGAATATTCCTTTAAAACTTTTGAAATATTCCAGCGGAATATTTCAGTAATATTGAAGGAATATATAAATGTCCCACTATCGGAATATTGCCATGGAATATTGAAGGAATATTTCCTATCCATATTGCTGGAGTATTAGATTGAAAGTATCTAGAATATTCCTGTGGAATATTGCTGGAATATTTTTCTAAAAGTATTTACAATGTTTTAGTGGATTATTGCTAGATTATTCCCTCAAAAGTACTCAGAATGTTCCTATGCAATATTGTTGGAACATTGACTTAAAACTGTCTGCAACATTTGCGGGACGTTTTGGCGGATTGTTGTTTTGAAGGCACCTAAAGTGTATCCCTGGTACGCTCCTGAAATATACTATCATGAAAGTATCTTGATGCTACTTTCAAACTAATTCTACAGTAAAGAATGCATTTCGTACATTATTATATTTTCTTTTATTGTTCTTCAAATATAAATTCATACAGTAACAATAAACACGACATGATAAATATATTGTGAGAAAGCTTCGGACTTTCGCATGAGATTAAGAGGTATTTTACGTATTTTCAACATAAACGTGTACAATATTACTGTTTTTTCCTATACAGAATGTTTACAGAAATGTGCACATTTTTAGTGTACATCCACGGTAAGTATCACAATACATTGCTTTAGTTATTATTACAATGCAAAATTAAATTACAACATAAACTTCAAAGTGTTACATGATAATTAAAAATCAATGGTTGCAAAAAATTCACAATATTTTGTTCGTTGTGGTTTATGGTTTTCTGGTATAGTATCGTCAGGGCGTTGATGCTCAGGAGATCTCCTCATAAGATAGTTGATAATGAAGGCTCACGATTTGGAAATAAGATCAATTTTCATGCAACTGCAAAAACAAGGGATACTGCAACAGCTGTAAAATCACACAATTCAATTAGTATTTTTTAATGTTGACTGAGGAATTGCTTCAGATAGTTCGCTTGAGAATATTTTCTTGAAATATTTTCCAAAAATTAGTACTTATTTAATGATGTTTTAACTTTTGAACTTATATTTGTCAGTGAACCGTATTTTTCAGTATTTTTAAAATTACAAAATTCTTACAGTCATCGGCAAGCATTCATGTAAGTCCTAATGAAAACAGTGTTTTGTGCAGTATCAAATGGCGCGAATGTTACGATTTACGTTTAAAATTAACAGTGAACAAACGACAGTATAGAAGGCACGTAGTTGTATCCAGGTGTACACGACAAATTAGGCGCACAATTCATTATAGGGATTAGAAGGTAAGGATCTACGATGTTCGCAAGTTGAAATGATGGTTGCGAATTTAGTGGATCCAAATTTGTTAGTCAAGATGAATCCAATTCCAGAGCAAATAGACTATTCTAGTGGACGAATGAATATTGCGATCGGCAATAATTTTTTTTCCACAATGTCTTCGTTTTTAGATTCCATGAATCTAGAAATGAGATCAACTCAAATATCGATATCAACGGGCTGCGGATATTAGTTGCAAATCAAAGTATTTGATAAATTACTTACAACCGAATATGATACCGAGTATTTCAACAAGTGTACGGTTTCAAATAAATTTTGAAATACGAATAAATGCTTCTAATAATGAGAGTTTTTGAAAGAGTTAATTATCAATGCTATAGGCAACATTTGGAGAGCATTACTAGAAAAAGCAGGCACAAAAACTTAGCAATGTTATGAGTTTCAAATGTATAATGCAACCATAGTATCGCCCAGAATTGAGAGCCCAGATCAAACAACCCGTCATAACATTCTGGCGCTCAGACCGGAGATATTCCTGACTACTTGAACTCGAGCGACGTTCAGTCTCTCCCTCCTGCCATCTCTAGGCTCCAGAAAGTTGAAACCGATTCTTTAATCCAGGTCCTTCATGGTCAGTCCACAAAAAAATCGTTTTCATAACTTACCCTTCGGTTTTTGTAAATATCTCAGCGATAAATTAGGTTAAACAGATTTTGTATGGAGCCTATAGAAAGCTTATTATGTTTCCGTTCTTGTCCAATTTGCGATTCTCAACTACCACATTCTGCGTGCGTGAGGGAAATAAATAGAAAAAATTTCAACTTTGCTGAATTAAGTTTCAAAATATTCTCTTTAAAATGAGATGTGTTTGCGCATGTTTTTCTAATTATTGGAGACTCAGTGAGTATTTCATTATGTTCTTCATCTCATTCTGAAGGCATGATTTGAAACTTCAATTTAGCGAAGTTAAAATTTTTTCATTTACTTCCTCAAATCATGCAAAAAGAAGAAATTTAAAATCAAAAATTGGCCAAGTTTATTGCACTTTATTGTCACAAAAACAGCTTCAATTACCTCCTTTTTTGTTTTCTACATAATTGTTATCAAAATTGTCTCGCAAAACATATTTTTTCAGAACAAATTAAAAAAACTGTAATTAGAGGGTTCTGAAGACAACTTTTAGTAAAAAAAAAATACTTTTATTATAACACCAGGTGAGAAATCTGGAACATCTTATTCTTATCTATTCCTGAAATGTATTAAAGTTCCTCGTCAATTTCATATTCATCATGTCCGTCATCATCATCAATCAGATCTCTTCTTCCAGAATCATCTGTATCAGAATCTCTC
Source organism: Andricus quercusramuli (assembly GCA_932178445.1). Lineage (NCBI taxonomy): Eukaryota > Metazoa > Arthropoda > Insecta > Hymenoptera > Cynipidae > Andricus > Andricus quercusramuli. Next base: position 24,478 of record CAKNXH010001427.1, read on the forward strand.
TCCCCAATTTCCTTATTTCCTTGCTTCTTCCTTAAGGAAACAAATAAAATTATACACTGGTAGGTCATCATTATTACAATTTTCAAATTTCATCAAATTCGTTCTAACATACATTTCAAACTTATATCGCTTTTTAGCACCAGCTAGCCACCTTGACGCGAAATGGCCGATTTGCTCATCTGCAGCTTGGGGTTTCCTTTTTCTGGTTGCACCTGAAGATAAAAGTAAGTACAGCAGTGTTGCGGTTGATTTTAATTATGGTCTCTATTTCTGTCAAATTTTTAAAAATATTTGATAACATTTTTAAATACTTACATAGAGAAACTGTGATACTTACACACTATTAAATTTGAAAATTTGGTTTCAGATAGTGAAATCTTTCCTTTGAACCCTGTCCAGCTGTACTTTTGTGCAATAAAGTTGCTAAAAAGTTTCATACGAATATTGTGAACGATATTTGATAAATTTCGTCCACCAATCAACCCACAAGAACCAGCCTATATGAAATCATGATAAAGTACTGTTAATAATAATAATTAAAACACTACGTGACGTTTATTTGCTTTTTCGATGTAGACGAAAAGTGACTAGGCGTTTTTTATAGTTTTTTTTGGCGCTGAACACAATTTTGGTCTAAGAAATTGCCTATCACATCAGAATTTTGAGAAAATTATGTCAAAGTGTCAAAAAAATGCGTTTTTGGCCATTTTTAAGAATTTATAACGGTTGAACCGGGCGTGCTGCATGTTCGAAAATATCTCAAAGTAAAGCTTAGACTTTGTACATTCAGGTGCACTCTGAAAATTGTTTCTCATATGCCGCTGAAGCACTGTTGATGTATTTTTGTAGTGGTTCACGCATGCATGGTCGCGCGCTTGTATTATTATTATTATTATTATTATTATTATTATTATTATAGATTAGCAGTTCGAACTCGAAAGTTCATTGCCTCACTAACCCGAGACCGCCACTCATCTGTATCCTGTGCATCCTCCATCCAGTTTAAGTAATCATGTCCTAGTTCTTTTAAATCTTCCCTTACATTTTTCTCCCATCTGTTTCTCGGTCTGCCTAAGGGTCTCTTACCAATCGGCCTCCCTCTTAAAACTTGCGCCACTGTTCTTTCATTTCCCATTCTTGCTACATGCCCCGCCCATCCTAGTTTACGCGCTTTCATTACTCTATTAATATTTGCTGACCCTTAGAGAGCATGCAGCTCATCATTATGCAGTTTTCTCCATTCGCCGGTCTCTCCGTCCCTTTTTGGACCATAGCTTTTTCTAAGTACTTTACTCTCAAAAACTCTAAACCTATTCTCCTCTTCTTTCGTCAGCGCCCACGTTTCGCACCCGTACATGACGACCGGCATTATTATTGTTTTGTAGATTCTTACTTTGATGTTTCTAGACAGCAATCGCTATTTGAATAGTGTGTTTGCTGCATAATAGCACCCATTGCCAGCGTGCAGCCGTGCGTTGATTTCCGTTTTAATCTTATTTTCGCTAGTTATAATGGACCCGAGGTATTTAAACTCGCTATTCCTTTCGAATTTCATATTTCCGGCCATAAGTTCCCCGTCTTGATTACTTTGTTCGGATCTGGCGACGGTCATATATTTTGTCTTCGATTCGCTAACTTCCAAACCAATATCTTTGGCTTTTGTGATCAAGATTTCTGCATTTTTTGCTACCGTTTCTTTATCATCTCCTAGTAAGTCGAGATCATCCGCATATCCAAGAATTTGTATTATCCCATTGAGGGTAGCACCGGTCGGATTCGCCTGTACTTGCCTAACCACGTATTCTAAAACTAAGTTAAAAAGGACGCACGAAAGTGCATCGCCCTGTTTCAGGCCATCGCGGATCGAAAACTCTTCAGATAAACTACCGTTTACGCGTATTCTACCCCTACTGCCACTTAAGTAAATTTCGATAAGTCTAAC
>CAKNXH010001427.1:28369-56025 GCA_932178445.1 Andricus quercusramuli
TCCCCGATAATTGTTACAGTCAGTTTTATCGCCTTTTTTGAAGATGGGAATAACGATAGAGGTATTCCATTCTTCCGGCATGCGTTCTGTTTTCCAAACTGCGCGTATTAATTTAATCATTTGTCTTGTGAGGCAAGGGCCTCCATTTTTTATCAGTTCTCACGGTAGGTCGTCGATGCCCGCGGCTTTGTTATTTTTCAACTTCTTTATAGCCATTTTTATTTCTATATCAGCAGGATCATCAATTAATAGATCAGCAGTGTGGATTTCGCCGAGATTACCTTCAACGGGGGCTTCGCGTACATTTAATAGTTTATCGAAATAGTCTTTCCATAAATTCAGTCTCTCTGTCGCATCGGCTACTAGATTGCCATTTTCGTCCCTCATTACTTCCGTTCTACTTTGAAAGCTTTTCCTTATAAAATTGATTCCCCTGTACATCTCGCGCGAGTTATTCTGTTTATTATGCGTTTCTATTGCTAGTATTTTATTCTTTTCCCACTCCCTTTTCTTGTATCTATAGAGCCTATTTGTACTTTTACTAATCTCGAGATACTTCTTATGTGTTTGATCGCACTTATTTTGTAAACTACTTAGTCTGGCCTTCCGACGTTTTTCAATCCAGAGTTTGCACTCTTCGTCAAACCATGGTTTGCTTTTTGTTACTTTCTTTAAACCTATCGTAAGTTTCGCGGCTGTCTTTACCGCCTTTTTTATATTGCTCCACAGGGTTTCCGGATCCTCCTCGTAATTATTGTTATCGTCTCCCTGTTCTTGGAGAGCGTCAAAGCTATTAGAAATCTCAACTTGATAATTTAATGTTTCTGTTGCTGTTTTGAACATATCTATATTGAAACGAACTGTTGGCTCTGTGCGGCTTGTTTTCTTAGTTATCGCTAGCCTAGATCTTAGTTTTACTATCATGAGAAAATGGTCTGAATTTAAATCCGCTCCCCTATACGATCTTATATCGAGAACGTTTGTATGACGTCTTTTGTCAATTAGAACGTGATCAATCTGATTGTGAGTGTTACCATCTGGTGATCTCCAGGTGGCCTTATGTATATTTTTATGCTTGAAATATGTGCTTTTGACAACGAGGTTCTTTGAAGCTGCAAAGTTTATTACTCTAGTTCCATTGTCGTTACTGACGTCATGCAAACTTTCTGATCCTATTGTAGGCCTATACATCGGTTCTTTTCCAATTTTCGCGTTGAAATCTCCCAATACTATTTTTGCGTCAAAAGCTGAGAACTTGTCAAAAACCTGCTCGATTGTTTCGTAAAAGAGATCTTTATTGTCTTCGTCTTTGTCCTCGGTGGGGCAGTGCACATTGATTAATACCTGTTTGCTGAAAATACCCTTCAGTACAATGTATGATAACCGATTGTTAATGAATTGCATGTCGATAACCGCTTGCGAGATTCGTTTATTAATAAGAAAACCGGTCCCCAGTCTCCATCCCTTAGCTCCCCCATAGTGAAAAGTATAGTTATCCTTAGAAATTGACGCGAAATCGCCCGGCCAGCATGTTTCTTGGAGTGCTATTAAGTCAGTATTGTAATCATTTGCTATCTTAATGAGTTCGCTAAATCCGCCAGTACTTAGGCTACGCGCGTTTAGAGTTCCCACCCTTAGATCTTTAACTGTAGTTTTTTGTTTTTGCAAGTTAGCCATGGTAGTTTCAAGATAATCCGCACGTTAGTATCCTATTCCGATCGTAGGTGAGTCCACTGTCCCAGGAGTGATAACCCCCATACCTCCCTAGGTCTAAGTATGGGAGCTTTCCGACCCTGACAAGGACCATGTCAACTTGTCGTCAGACACATTACAGTTTCATCCTCGTATCCTAACGTCCCCCTGCAAGGCAGCGCGCCTATACTGGCATCAGTACCCCTTTGGCCCTATACAGGCGAATCATTCCACACATCCCTTGCGGGCAGTGTCATCGCTGCGGTGTCCAATGGGCAGCAGGATTTTTCCCTTACAAGATTTTTAGTTTTGGTTCGGGTAGTGTTTCTAGGTGGATACACGCTGCACCTCGGCCTGCCAGGACCCACCCATTGCGTATGAACGCAACTGGTGGGTCCCCCCAAGCCATGGTCATCGTGTTTTCTACCAGTGCTAGGCCAACATCGTAGGCTGGGCTCACCTCACCCACGACTGGTTCCTATCGGCTGTCCGCGGCTGCTTATTCTTGTATTCGCAACTAACCTGAGGGGCTGTTCAGCCTAACGGGCCGTTCCTCTATCCGCAACCCGAGGACGCGCTTGTATGGAGCACCTAAATATACAGAGTCTTAGGTTTGATCTGAGATATTTCCGAAATTTCCTGCACGTCGGATTCAACCGCTATGAATTATCGTAAATGGCCAAAAACACGTTTATTTACTCTTTGACCTCAATTTTCTCCCAGTCCTGACGTGATAGGCAATTACTGAGACATAATTGACAACACGTAGTGTAATTAATAATTGATTGATTTCATTGAATTCGAAGTAAATTTGAGTTCAAGTATAATTACCATCTCGTTAAAAAATTTCTTTTTCTTGAGTTTCTCTGCTACTTTATTAAATTTTTCACTACTCTGTATTGGCAATTCTGGGCATTTATCTGATTCGAAAAAATTGCTAATATTGGTGTTGGTGCTAAGGGACATGTCCTCCATGCGCATTTCGAGAAGTTTTATTTTGATCAATATTTCATTTGATTTATTGAGCAACAGTTGTTCGATTGTTAGACCTATACAAAAAAAAATATTTTTTTTTTCAATGGAATGAATGGCAGAATATGAACTACTTGGAATACATTTTTGATATAAAACTATGGCTCTTTCGGATCCAGTTCTTTCCGCATACTCACCCTTTATTAATTGAAATTTGGAGGGTCTGGCGTTATAACTAGACTCTCTACCAAACAAAGACTAGCTACTTAATTTGGACATGATTTCGACTCACAAAATAAATTTCTCGCATAAAGGTGGTAGTTGGGTGTACACTCTACACAATGAATAATACAAACAATGAAATAGCCTCTTAATGAACTAAAACTTTCATTGACGAAAGGCATGTACACGGTAATGTTAGAGGTCAAGTGTCCAAAAAGGCTAATTTTCTAAATAGACAATAGGACGTTATGAGGCCATACCACTTTTATTTTTTTGTGCACCTTATGTAATTAAATTATTCATCTTGCATGCTTTATTCACTTCAAATTTTGTTGGGAGATTGAAAACAGTGCTCAATGACGCGTCTCGCTATGGAGTATTGGGAAAACAATTGCTTCTCTTTGTTTGGGAATTTTCCACAATTTTGCTTATAGATCTTGTAAAGGCCATGAGTAAATATTTTCGCTATTATTTTTGGATACATAGCGAATATTAAATTTGGTTGAATTTAAGAGCTGTTCATAAACACCCCTCATTGGTAGAAGTTTCTCTCCTATCAAGTAAATATTATTTTTCCCATATTCTATAATATTAACAACGAACAGGTTTGAGTTCTAGAAAAAGTTCTGGTAACCGAAAATGTTGGGTTCTCCAAGCTATTCAGGTACCCAAAAACTGTGGGTTCGGAACTATATTTATGGAACACAGAGAACTCACAAAATTTAAGAAATTTACAAAATTCAGGGAACTTACAGATTCAAGAAATTTACGGGAGTCAAGGAAATGGCGGAATCGAGGGGCTGAAGCATCGCAGATTGCTCCGCGTGAAGTGTCAAGAGAACTCTTGAAAAAACTCTTGGAAGTCTCTCAGCAATCTAGCATTTGTGTAAAAATCTTGGAAATCTTTGGCTAAGTGTGGACAGAGATGAGGTAGTGCTCAGCGTGAAACGAACAAACGACTGAATCCGATAGCCATCGAGCTTAGCCGAGTCTGTTTGGAATTACACGTAAGTTCTGATCGCGAGCAGGGTCGAAAATCTCGGAACTCCGCATTCAGAGTTCTGAAATTTTCAGATTTCGCAGTGAGTAGCATATGGAATTAAAGAAATTTACAGCATTCGAGGAATTTACAGAATCCAAGGAAATTATGGAATTCACAGGATTTAAGATCTGTACACGTAAGCCGTTAGCCAGGTACCATCTGAACACGTCTGAATGTCGACGTGCACAGTTGGGAGTGTCGCATCTGTGCATGTGTAAAGATGAGCCAGTGGTCAACATCGCACACAGTTGTGCAAGTAGTCAACAACAACCACAGTTATACCACTAGCCCTCGACGTGCATAGTTGTGAAGGTACCATCTGTGCACGTGCACAGTTGGGACACTCCCAACTGTGCATGTCAAACAGTTGACACGAACAGATGTGAGAATCCAAACTGTGCAGGTAAAAATTTAGACGTGTAAATATGGCCCGGTGCACAATTTTGTTCATGAACAACAACGTGCACAGTTCTGCCTGTGGCCACCGACGTGCGCAGATGGGCTTGTGCATAGTTGCTCCATGCACAATTGTCCGTCACCCTTTCGAAAGGACCATTTTTCGAAAGTCTAAAAAGAAGACATGTAGGAGTTTTTGTTTTATCCAAGAAAAATTCGATGAAAAAATATTATATTTTTAGCATAACAGTATAAGTTTAGGGAAGAATGTCTGAAGAAAGGATTGTATCTTTTCATTGTAAGGTGGTTCATAAAAGAAATATGCATTCAAGAATATCTGTCGAAAATCGAACGCGAGTATTACGCGATGAGAATGTGTACCTCAAAGCCTACAAAGCTTTGAGCAATTTGATCTTTAACTATACTTCATTACGCAGAAACTTCTAATTGGGATCGAACAGAGATCTTTTTTCTGAAGTCTCATTCGAACACTCCGAGTGTAAAGAATAAATATCTAAGTGCTTAGTACGAGATCCTACAGGCGCGCGCCGTACGCTTAAAACTTGCGAGCCACGCGCGTAGCGCATGATGAGAATGTGTCCGCGCGGGTTTCATATTTTTTTATTCTCCGAATTATAGGCTGGATAAGACCGTTCAGGAAAGCCCTTAAAACGTCACGCTTACCCGATATTTGCACATTCAAAAACGCCCCGAGTTATAGGAATTATAGGTTCTTCAATTTTCAAATATAAAAAGTCAAATTTATCATTTTTAACATCTTACATGTCCATATAGTGAGAGTGGTTTTTGACGATTTTTTGAAAGTCAGAAAATAAAAAAAAGATTTTTGGCGTTTTCCACGGTGTAAATATCAAAAATCGAACTCGTTATTTTTGACATATTTTAGGTAGTATATAATAAGGGTAGTTTCTTCAAAGAATTTCTTGACCTTCTCACCTAGAGTTGTTAAATCCTCAAGAATTTATGTTGAGCAAATGCTCTCGAGAATATGCTCAGCATTTAAGCTCAAACAAAGCGTTTATAGAGCATTTGACAGAATTTAAAGCACTGCTTGTTTATACAAATATATATCATAATTAATTCATAAATTTCTACGAAAACATTCTAGAGTGAAGTAAACATATACTTATTCCAAATTACAGAATTACTGCAGGTCAGGTAATTCCAGAAAGTCAGGATATGTCAGGGAAAACCTGACAGAATTAGAAAATTTTTAGTAAATTAAAGTTTCAATTAATTTTATTATCGTGGTTGAAAATCGTAAATATTTACTTGAAAATTATTCTGTTTCGGTTGAGGATTTGAACGATTTGTCGAAAATTCATCTTTTTCGATTCAATTCAACTATTTTCGGTATAAAATTAAAATGTCTTTTGTGGAAAGTTGATGTCCATTTTATTGATTGTACGCTAATTTCGAAGTTAACCTTAATATCAAATCTTTTTCACAGATGTTTGAAAAATAAATTCATTCTAAACTCTTTAAAATAAATGTTGGGAGAAATGACATGCTACCCATTTTCATCCCACGAGCAAATATATTAAAAAAATTGTAAGATATTTTTTGCAACACCCACCTCTAAAGTTGACGTTTGCATGCATGTAGACGGTGCCTAAAGTACCTTATTTGAGCAGACTGTGCGTGAAAAAATGTTCGCGCATGCGCAGTTTGAAGATGGCTTGCTTTAGACACTGGTGAAAAAGCTGCGCATGCGCAAATTCGAGATGAGGTACTTTAGACACTGGCATAGGTAACTTTAATCACTGGTGTTGGTATCTTCTTGAAATAAATTTACATTTAACTTGAACGAATGTTTTAATGATTGAAGTTTTGTCTTTAGGGTTTCGTAGCCCCCCCCCCTTCCAGGGGGGGGGGGGGCAAAAAAGCATAAACGCCAACATTTTTTTTCCAAAAAATTTTTTTCAACCAATTTTTTTTTTCACAAAATTTTTTTTTTCAAAATTTTTTTTCCACAGATCTTTTTCACAAAATTTTTTTTTAAACATTTTTTTGCACAAACTTTTTTTCATAACATTTTTTTCAAAATTTTTTTTTTCCAATTTTTTTTTCAAACATTGAAAATTTTTTTTTTTTTGTAATTTCTTTACTACACTCTATGCAATATAAAATTACTATTTTTCGTTACCACCTCCTGACAACTTTTTCGGACGGGCGTTGCAAAAAATAGCGTGTGATACACGTGCGCGTAGGTGATTGGTAACTCGTATGATTATGCTGCAAAATTCACACTCGCACACAATCACCTATTTTACGCACTTGTATCACAAATAACTATTTTTGTTAGAAAATTCAACTACCTAGTTGAAAGTGGAACTACTTTGTTAAAAATTCATTTATTTGGTCAATGTTTCATCATTTTAGTTGGAACCCCCTTCTTTTGTTTAAAATTTAATAATTTTGTTAAAAATCATGTTTTCTAGATGAGAATTAATTACTTTAACTGAAAATTTAAATCGTACATGTTTGCTTCAAAATTTATCTTCTTAAGTTGAAAATTCAAATATCTGGTTTACAATTCCTGTTTTTTATTCAAAAATCTAATTTTCTGGAAGAATATCCAATCTTGTTGGTGACGAATGCATCTTTTTGGTTGGAAAGACCTTTGAAAATTCAAATATTTGGTTTAAAATTCATGAACCTAATTAAAAATTCATCTTATTGGTTGAAAATTGATCATTTTGGTTGAAAATGAGATTCTGCTTTTTTTTTAGCTTCTAATGTGTCCCCTAAGGGTTTACATTTTTCTTGTATCTCTTCCTATTCCTTTACACACCCCCCACACACTTACTTGGTGGTGGGAGGGGGACCTACAGTTTAAGATGGGTTCCAAACCACCAAGAGCAGCAGCCTTAAGTACTTGGAGAACCTCTTTCTCTAGACCTCTAGAGGTACCGGTCCCACGACTCTCCGGAAATGAAAAACCGGCAAGCCGACGGAGTGGGTCCAAAGCCTACTACGCCTTAACCCCCACGACCATCGTCCCACTGAGATTCTTCTTACTTAGAATTAATTTTCTTTATTGGAAATATAACTTCCATTTTTGGTCAAAAATTTCAATTTTTGATAGAAATAACTTTCTATCCAAAAATATTGAAATCTCCTTGGTTGAAGATTATAGTATTTCGTTGAAAATTTGATTTTTGCTTGGGAAAAGTGTACCCTCTAGTAGAAATTTCATCTTTTTGGTTAAAAATTTATTTATTTGGTTGAAAATTCATTAGCTGAAAATTGATTTGTTTTTGGTTTAGAAATTTATTTTACTGACTGAAAATTACCCTACTTTATTTTTGGTAAAAAATTTAGTCTTTCAGTTTGAAATTCATGTATTTGGTTAAAAATTAAATTTTGTTCATTTAAAGATTCACAATTTCATTTGAAAATTCATATTAACTATTCCATTATTGGTGGAAAATTTACCTTTTTTGATAGAAATGTAATCTTTTTCGCCAAAAAATTATATGTTTACTAAGAAATTAAACTAGTCCATTTCTTATCGAGAATTCATTTCTTTCACTGGAAAAAAAGGTTTAGTTGAAAATTCTTTTTTTTTTATAGAAAATTCATCTTTTGGATAGAAAAATCCACTACTTGGACGAAATTTTATATCCTGGGTTCAAAATGTAAGTTCTGGTCAAATCAATTAATAATGAATAAATCAGTTTTTTTTTTAAATTTGAAATTTCATTTCTGAAAATTAAAATTAAAATTTAACTTTTTATTTAATTCTAGAAAAAACTAAAATATATGTACATATAATTTTGAAAATTCAATTAAGATGTTCATTTCAAAACATTAAAAATATTAAACAAAATTATATAATTTGGAATATATATATTTTAAATATAAAATCACTTTTATTGTACAACATTATTTTAATTGAAACGCTTAAATAATTAATAATTAATAATAATGTCGTTCAAACAAATAACTTTTTTCAACCAAATTGACACTTTTTCACAGTTGCACGTCAGAAACTATTTCTTCGAAACATTCGAATCTTGTATATTGTGAAATGTTAAAAAAAAAAAAGATATTTTTAACGTAAGGTCGTCATAATTTATTCTTCATAAACTCTCTTGCTTCTTCATTTATAAGAATTTTTATAAGTAAAGTTCCTAATGATCATAAGTGATTTTTTTTTAAATTTTCTTCATCTTTGTCACAAGATAAAGCTTTTTACTTTCGTGACATTTTCACGCACGAATATCCATTATTTATTCACTGCCTTTTACAGGTAATATATTTTCATGAATCCACGCTCCCAGAATTACGTTAAAAAATAGCGTATGAGGACCGCAAGTATGCATACTCAATTTATAGCCCATTGATATATTGTAATAAAAAGAATTCTTATTTTCCTTAACTTCGTGCAAGCTATCAGAAGGCATTGTTTTAAAAATAGAAACAGGCTAGGTCACGTTAACAGCTTCTGAATTTGGCTGTCTTAATGTTTCAACAGAGATAAAAATGTTTCACAACTGCGTCGTTTTATTAAACTTTTCACTTTTTCCATGTTTACAACTTTTTATAAATTATTATATGTAATCCCAAACAATTTTATATATTTCGATAAAGCAATTAGTCGTTTTTCACTATTGAATCAGGAAATATCTTGACTAATAGAATTAGTAATTTTTAACTAATCTTTAGTGACCAACTTTTCGCTAATCAAATTTGTAAAATTGTACTCGTGATTAATTTGGTCTTAACAATTTTGATTCGAAGAGTCAATAAAATATATTTTGCGTAAGAAAAAAGCTATTAAACAAAAATAAACGTGAATGAAATTAGTTACTTGTATAATATAATATATAACTATATATTAAATAAAAAATATATAAGTATATGATATAATATAGGTATTATCCTGTTACATTTCGAGATGCTTTTTTGTGAGTCCGCTTGCCTCTCACGTTTCAGGATCCTTTTTCGTGTTAATCTCCTTGACCCTAACAACTTGGGTTGCATTTGATGTCATTCTCCTTGCCTTCCACATTTCGGGATGCTTTTTGATATGAGTCCACGTGCCTCTTACACTGGTATTTGAAAAATGATTTTTCATTGAATTTAACATTCGTATTGCTCTTCTTTTCGCGACCTCTCCATGATCTTCCCTTTCGGGAAAATTCAATGCTGCGAATATGACGAATACTTCTTCAAAATCAGAGTCGATTCCGGAGAAGGTACAGAAAAATGGTGTTTATGTGCCCGGCACAGTCTTTGCAGAATCGAACCGCGTTTTAAGGTGTTCACCAGTGGCGTTATGATTCTTTTTAGAGATAAAAAAAATTAACCCTCAGTTACCCCACGGGGGTCAAAATGACCCAGAGGTTTTTTGAAAGCGGTGCCATTTCTGTATAGGCTAAGTGAGCGGGCCAGGACACAGGGGGGAAAAAAGTTTAGAGGTCCTAGTCCATGCTGAACCCATGATCGGACTCAGTTCGGTTGGTTACGCCGAAAGCGACAGTGTGAAAGTTCGATTTGTGCCTTTTAGACCCCCGTGGGTTAACAACGTTACAAAAAGTGATCTGAAGACAAATACAAAACGTAAGTAAATTCTTTATTTAAATTTTTGTTTTGTGTCAAATAATAAAATAAAAGTAAGTTTTGTGTGACGCAAGAGTAAACTTATATTGAAATGTTGTGTTTTCTTGATTTTATAGAAATTTCTCCCCGGAAACATCCATCGACAGAGATTGGTTGTGAAGCAAGGCCTTTCGTGTATCACAGGTAAAAAGAACTATATATTTGTGAACAAAATTATAATAATATGATTTTGCAACTGAATTTTCAAATTTAAAAGCTAATATTTTTCTTATTTTATAGAAATTTGAATAAAAAATATCAATATTTTTCTCATATTCTTGAAAAAATGATTATATGATTTCGCCAATATTTTCATTTGAGAAATATTTTTCTTATTTTTCAGAAGCGGAAATGGAGACGCGTTCTTGCACTCGAAGTGCTGCGAACATATCAAAAAGCATGGTACAAATGTCTACGTTGTAATAGAGCCATGTGCCATGAACATACGACAACACTGCCAATATTGCGCACAATAAAATAACAATTGTATGTCGGAAAATGCAAGAAATTAATCGTTTTTTAATGCATTTCCTTGATTTTTTTTAAATTTCACCCCATTATATACATACTGCATGATTTTGTGTCAGGTAATATTTTTATACGTTTTGCAATTTTTCACAATTTTCACATAATGAAATAATTATGCTTTTTAAAACCGATCATTACGTCACCTATATCACCTAAAAGTGTGACTCTTGAGCTTTAAAAATCACTATATATAAACACTTTTATCTTCATTTAACTGAGAATTATATCATTTTGAAAAAAAAATATTTCAGATTTTGTAATCAAATTTTTTTTCGTTAATTCTGATACAGATTTCTCAATTTTTATTTTAGAATTATTTAATTGGCATAACCTTTTAGAGGACAAAAAAACCTTTTCAGTTAAAAAAAAATTGACTCTAATTAACCGATTTGTCGCTGAGATACAAACCTGAGAAGCCGGGCCTGGGCTTTTTGACCCCCGTGGGGTAACAATGTATACTAAAATACGTGGGGTAACTGAGGGTTAAAAAATTTTTTTTTAAGTTTTGAAACCACTGAGACACAAGAGCACGCCTGGTAGCGCTACGGCCAGTTAGCGTGGAGCACCCGCGCTCTTATGACATCCGCAACTCAACCAATAATTTCCGTACGATTTTCGTTTCGAGATGTTCATCAAGAAAAAAAACAAGCTTTTTTTCTAGCTTACTTAAAAATACAGAAGCATTAGTGGCGACTGGACTATAATAAAAAACGTGGGTAATGAATTTAACAACACCCGGATAGCATAAACGTGTTCCTGAACACTCCTGCAACATTCTAATAGATTGTTTGGAGAATTGGTCCAGGAAGGTTTCAGAAGGCAGGTAAATATCCTTTGATACGCCGCCGAGGAGCTTTCTGGAACATGTTTCGGAATATTTCGATCCTTTCATTAGAATGTTCCACAAATGTTGAGGGAACATTTGTCCTGCAAGGAGATATTTGCTTTATCTAAACAAATTTTCAATTGAGAAAAATGAAGGCAACATTATTTCCAAAATTGATCAGAGAATAAAAGCAAATGTGAAAAAAATGGCAGCCAGTTCTTGTAGCTAATTGTCAGTTAATTTTCCATTATAATTGAATAGATCCTACAAAGTTAATTGATAACCCATTTGTTGATATTAATTACAAAATTTCAGTTTTGTAATTTATAGAAATCTCCCGATAATCTTGGAATTTAGTTTTAAGTAAAAAAATTTTCAAAATTCGGTACAGCACTTTTTTTACCGAATAAAATGTTAAAAATGCTTATTCGAGAATCAAGCATCCTCCGCATAAATTATCACTTCCTTCATTCTGCTTAAAACTAACTAACTTACTTAAAAGTAACTCAATCATCTGTGCTAATTTTTGAAGAATGATTTCTAATTTTGTTTTAAACTGTAGTTTTCTTCAAATTTTCCATCTTTATATAGTAAATTTGAAGAAAAAAGCAACGAAAAAAAGACAAAGAAATAAAAATATACCTCTCACAAGGAATCGTTAGCATCACCATCTTCAAACAGTTCTTGTCGTTGTTTACTTGTTATTTTCTCAATAGAACCATTTTCATGATTTTAAGTAGAATATTAAATACCTTTTTCTTTCAAGAGAATGTGCAGCTACTGTGAAGCTACTTCTTTTGATTTCATTCGAATCCCACGCACCTCAAATGCATCTACGATAAAAAATATAAAATCTTGTACCTTGTACTCTATGCGATGAATGGAAAATGAAACGATTTTATTTACGAAATATATAAATGTATCAAGCTTAGAAGTTATGTCGACGTAGACATTTGGGTTAAGATTTTGATACTTACTTTCGAAGGTGTTGATCAGGAACTAAATTATTTTTCCCAGTGCACTGAAACTTGGATTTTCGTAAACTTGATTTTTGCGTTCCGATAACTGATTCCGCGGCAGTTTCTTGATAGGAGGAGCATGGGAAGCACTGCTCAGTCAAGCGTGACAAACAACAGGAGGGCCCCACTCTGAGCGCGTTAGCTGCATCCGGTTGCGTCATGCCTTCAAATCCAACATAAATCTTTAATGTGGCCTTACCTGTTTACGTTCGCACGGGCTGGAATTGCGTCGAAGGCCATAACCGAAACCATGCACAAATACAAGTTCCAGTGTAGTTCATATTTCAACTACGGAAGATATAAATTGAAATAACAAAAGTTGCGGAATTTAACCTGTAAATACGAATCTTCAACAAAATAGTTCAAATCATAACCGAAACAGATTCATTTTCAACCAAACAGTTGCAATTTTAACCAAAGAGTATGGAATTTATTCTAAAATAGTTAAGTTTTCGATCCAGAAATACGCATTTTTAACAAAATAGTTTAATTTTTGACCGGCAAGATGAATTTTCAACTAAAATAATGAATCTTTAACAACCAAAAATGAGTTTTGAACTGAAGAGTTCAACATTCAACGAAGTAGTTGAATTTTCATTACCAATATTATTTGGATTTTCTTATTATGTTTCTATTAATTTAGTTCACATTTCATCAAGAAAGCAAGAAAAGGGGAAAAGGGGGATGTTTCATGAAAACGGGGAAAAAAGGAATTATTCGAAAAAGAAGAATAGAGGAAAGAGCGTGAAGTTTCAAATATGAAAGTGATTTCTAAATTTATTTTTTAGCCTTTTAGGTTTTTGAATGAAATATATTACATAACTGGATTTCCGCCTTTTGAAATGGGAAAAAAATCTTAGCATTTCGTCGAATCTGTCGTTGTTTTTGAGACAAATTTAGAAATTCAATTTTTCTAAAGGTTGGCCTAAATAAAATTCGTAGGAGGTCTTCCTTATACAGGGTGTTTCTTTTTAACTTGAGAAAACGAAATATCTCAAAAATACACATCCTACGGAAAAAATGTCTGGAATAAAAACTTTTTTTTTCCGAGGGGGAAAAAAGATTCGTTAAAATTTACCACACCCCCACCCCCACAGGAGGCAGGGATGGGGGTAACATTGTAATTTCAAATGGCAAGCCCAATTTTTTATCACAGATTCATATTCTCCTTTACGAAATACGTAAGTTTTATTCGGAAAATTTGTTTCGATTCGCGATAGATGGCGCTGCAATTGCGAAAAATGAAATTGTTGACAAGTTGTTTTAGCTCTACCCAGGAATAACGACGCGGACGTAGCAGTTGTCTATTTCCTTCGGGGTGCTTAATTCCAGTGAGTCCCCTTGCCTCTCACCATCCATCGGGGTGCTTGAACTTTTGGCAACGGGACATTAAAAGTGATAAAACTGTCGAAAACCATTCCCGAATGCAGTTGGTTGACGACAGTCGATTTTGGATGTAGACATTACATATCATCGAGTCTCCACTGTCTACAATCCTCGACGTCATTCCGGCCGAGCGATAACCGCGTCTGTCCGTGCTTAACGTTTATTCATTAGGAAGGTTGATTGTGTTCATTTGATTTGGGTGTCTTGGTTGCTTTCGTTTGGGTTATTGTTGTTGGTCACGTTCGTTTGAGTTGGTTTGGGTGTCGCTGTATTTCCTCATTACCTTACTTCATTACTTTTACAGTGGAAATTCTACCTCAGCAACAGAAGATTGAAATGATTCTCATTTATGGAGAAAGTGGCAGGAATATCAATGATGCTCTCATCTTTATGCTCAACGCTTTCCAGGAAGTGTTCCTTCACGCGCTTCTTCTTACAGGGTTGTCCGAAACTTCATCACTGACGGAAGTGTACAACCGAAAAAAAGGAAGCGTCAAGTAACAGTTACTGGAGTTGATAATGAAATTGCAATTTTAGCTGCAGTCACTCATGACCCTCATGTTAGTACTCGACAACTAAGCCGCGATTCCGGAATGTCTCTGTCTCTATCCAGTGTTTGGAAGGTATTAAAACGTAATAATTATCATCCGTATCATATTTCACTCATCAAGAACTTCATGGAAATGATTTTCAGAACCGAGTGACATTTTGTCAATGAGCGGTTCAGCAGATACAAGGAAACCCGAATTTCTTTTTTCTAGTACTCTTCACAGACGAGTCGTCTTTCACAAACCATGGTAACGTTAATCGGCACAACATGCATTATTGGAGTGTAGAAAATCCACATTGGTTGCGTGAAGTTGAGCATCAGCGTCCATGGTCCGTGAACGTTTGGTGTGGAATAATTGGAGATCAACTTATCGGTCCGTATTTTATTGATGGAAATTTGAACGGTGAAAAATATCGTGACTTTTTAGAAAATCAACTTCCAATATTGCTGGAAGACCTAAGCTTGGAAGTGCGACACAACATGTGGTTTCAACATGACGGTTCTCCAGCACATTATGCGGCAATCGCGAGGGAAGTACTCAATCGGGAATTCCATGGACGATGGATCGGTAGAGGAGGTCCAGTAAATTGGCCTGCCAGATCGCCAGATCTTACTGCGCCGGATTTCTATTTGTGGGGTTATCTAAAGAATCGCGTGTATCAAGAAATGCCCACAACTCGTGATAACATGATCGAGTGAATCAGGTCTGCTTGTGCACAAATATCACCAGACACAATTCGCAGTTGTGTGGAATCTTTCAAAGCTCGGATTAACAATTGCATCGAAGTGCGAGGACACCATTTTGAGCACTTATTGTAAAATAATTCATCGAAATCAAGCATCCCTGTGGTGAGAGGCAAGGGGACTCACCGAAATCAAGCACCCCGATGGATGGTGAAAGGCAAGGGGACTCACCGAAATTAAGCACCCCGAAGGGAATAGACAACTACTACGTCCGCGTCGTTATTCCTGGGTAGAGCTAAAAGTAGTGTCAACAATTTCATTTTTCGCAATTGCAGCGCCATCTATCGCGAATCGAAACAAATTGTTCGAATAAAACTTACGTATTTCGTAAAGGAGAATCTGAATCTGTGATAAAAAATTGGGGTTGCCATTTGAAATTTCAAAGTTACCCCCACCCCTGCCTCCTTTGGGGGTGGGGGTGGGGTAAATTTTAACAAATCTTTTTTCCCCCTTGAAAATAAAAAGTTTTTATTCCAGACATTTTTTCCGTAGGATGCGTATTTTTTGAGATATTTTGTTGTCTCAAGTTAACAAAAACACCCTGTATAAGTAACAAATTCAATTCTTTCAACTGTAACTCATTTGTTTTTAATTATTTATTTTTTGTAACCATTTTGTGTATTGACGAGATGAAATAACTTGAATTTTTACTTCAATTCATTGCTATTTATTTGAGTATATAGTAGTGATTTCAAATTTACTTCAAAATTTTACATCATCGAAGCTAGAAATAAAAGATGTGAGCTTATTTATAATTATAAATGATCAAATTTAACCAGTTCTTTCCTGCAATTTACTGAAAAAAATATAATTTGGGGACTACATACGCTTTTTTGACCTTCGGATTGTTTTCGATCAATTTCGTGGCGTTTTTGTGAGAGCCCAAAGATTAAATCAGAGATCTTTTTCAAAGGAAGTAAAGTAAGGTGAAATAGATAAGGTGTGTAAGTAATTCTTGTTTTCCCACTCTGAATGCGTAATTGCAAAATGCGTGATGTTAATGGAGGCGACATAGTCTATTTACATATTCCACAATATTGCCTTTTTATTGTATCAATAAAGCTGAATATGTGACACAATCCCGTTCTTTCATTTAACCCTATTTGATACGTCTTCCATTTCTAGAACTTTCTTTCAATTAATATAATTTTTCAAATTAAGCAAGTAGTATCTAAAAAATGAATTCGTTATATTCGGAGAAAAAAACGTCATTATTTGAAATAAAATTTTTACTTTATTCAAAGGTTTTTTAACTCTAACCTAAGAAAAATGAAGAAAAAATGATAAATCGTATCTGGAACTAAGGGATTTCCGACAAGAATTTTGATTCTTATTTGGAATGGTGATTCTTTTAAGGATATGATAATTTTGATTTGGATCAGTAAATGATTTCAATCATTCAAATTTAGAGGGTACATTAAAAAACTTTTAATAGCCATATTACACATTATACAGCTTGGTGGGATTATATTATACAGTAAATCTCTCATATCCAGCAATTTTTCATTAAAATTATTAAAATCATTATTAGCCAGGTTTTGTAATGCCTAATATGAATTCCTAAAATTGCCTAGAAACTTTATGTGGTTCACTTCATAAAAAAAATCCTTATATATTTCATCATAAGGAGTTTTTCCCAAATTACTTGACAAACTTTGATATTACAAATTAATTTAGTTGTATTTCACAGATTTTTCGAGTCACAGATGTTTTTGGTGAAATTTAATGTTTTTTTGTGTGGAAAATTCAATCGTACTCCGACTAGTCTCAAAGTTGTAATTTAATTTTCCACATTTGTTGGTTTCTCCCATGCGTAAAAAAATAAGACATCATACCATATACTCAATATAAATTATTAGGTTAATTGTTTGAATAATTTGCGTTACAAATTAATTGAAGTTTTTCAAATTAATTTAATTAATTTAATTAATTGACTTAAAATGTGTAAAATATAAATTTCAGATCATTTAAATAAAATTAATTTTATTCCGATCAAATCATACCACATTATTGAATGAAAATTTCGATTGGATTTTTAAATTTCAATTCAAATGGGAAGAGTGGCTTGGCTCACTGAACTGCATCGATTTATAGAAATATATATTTAATTCCCTTGAATAATAGATCAGCTATTGTTTATTTATTGAGAAACAATCAAGTTTTTCACATGTGCTCACCTATAAAGTATAATATACAAACTGATTAAGACCAAATTTCACTGAGAAATCTGCAGTAATATATTCTCGAAATGCACTTCAAGAATTTATGATATTTTTAAAATATCTTCTTAAATTTTACCAATTTTGTCTTCTCTGCCTTCTCATGTTTTCACAATGAAAACGTAAAATTTCAAAAGAAAATTCAAGATATTGTCAATTCCTGCAAGATTGATCAAGAATCTGTTCCTGGCTGCATTCGAATTGCGGACGATGGTTAGAAAACCGTCAATTTGCGACAGTTAATTCATTGCTTCCCGAGGTGCACCTCAACGATTTTCTTCATCCTGTTATATGTTATAGTACATAAAAAAATTAGACATGTATCTTTTTATACGTGCAAATTCATCGATTCAAGGGGTGAAAACCACCCTTAAAGTTGATCCTCAAAAAAGTCTTTATTTAATATCGCAAGAAGAATCGGAATTTTTTAACCAAATTTCAGATTACTTTTAACAAAAAAACTTTCATTGCGAAATATTTTCCATACCAAGGAGTTGCAACCTACCTCTACAGTTAATTTATCATTTTCCAAGGTGCACCTAACCGATTTTCATCATTTTGTGACATGTTGTATACACTGTAAAAAAAGTGGTTGAAGATTACCGCATTAATCAGTGGACATAAAAATACCAGTGATTAACGTGGTGATTTTACTGCAATAGTTGAAAATTAATGTGGTACTTTAAAATCACATGCAGACAGGAAAATTCTCGTAATGTCTCTTTCAGACATTGTAATTTTACGTTCCTCTTGCTAAATTCAACTGTCAATGTAAACGGCGAAGGCATGTTTCATCGCGCATGCGCTAGGTAAACCTAAATGCACGGGAAAGTAACCTCTACGGCAAATGTCATTTACTACAAGTTTTTCTTTTGGAAAAAGCTATACTTTATGTGACGCACAAAACAATCAACGAAAATTAAAGAGAAATCTCGAGACAAAGAGATGCGTTACCTCAAAATTGATATAATATTATAATTGTTTAATTGATAGGGTGACCATAATTGATTTTCGAAAAGTAGGACAAAAAGCTTTGAAAAATGAGGACAGAGTAGGACAAAACTTTATTTAAAAAAGAGGACAAAGTAGGACAGAAAAGTTTGAAATAGTAAATAACAACGAATAATAAATAACAAATAATAATAAATACAGGAATAAAATTCATATTGCCAAAGATTTCACGAAGATTTCAATGATTTTCCAAAGATTTCACAAATATTAGCAAATATTTAAAAAATATATTTCAAATATTTCGCAAAGATTTCCAAAATTTCGTACAAATTTTAGGTAGATTTCAAAGATTCCACAAAGATTTTAATAATTTCCGAAATATTTCGCAAAAATTTTGAAGGTTTCGCAAAGATTTCCGATGGATTTAAAAGATTTCAATAATTTCCCAAAGATTTCACAAAAACTTCAAATATTTAGCACAGATTTCGGATAGACTTATAAGATTTCACTAAGACTTCAATGATTTTTCAAAGATTGCACAAATTTGTCAAATATTACTAAATATTTAAAAAGTATTAAAAATATTTCGCAAAGATTTCCATAGATTTCAAAAAGATTTGAATGAGTTCCCAGAGATTTCAAAAATTTCACAAATATTTCGCAAAGATTTCGGATAGATTTAAAAGATTTTACAAATACTTCAATGATTTCCCAAAGATTTTATTTAAGTAATTTCCCAAATATCATCAAATATTTCGCAAAGATTTCTGATAGATTTCCAAGAGTGCACAAAGATTTCAATGATTTTCCATAAATTTGGAAAATCTCACAAATATTTCGCAAAGACTTTGGACATAATTAAAAGATTTCAATTATTTCACAGAAATTTCAACTAGATTTCAAAGAGGACATAAGGATTTCAATGATTTTCCAGAGAGTTCACAAAGATTTCAATAATTTCACAAATATTATCAGATATTTCAAAAATATTTTAAATATTTTGCAAAGATTTCCAAAGATTTCAGAAACATTTTACAAAGATTTTAATGATTTTCCAAAGATTTCAATTATTTCACAAAGATTTCAAATGGATATCAAAGATTGCACAAAGATTTCGATGATTTACAAAAGATTTCATACAGATTTTAAAGATTTTGGATAGATTTAAAAGATTTCAAAAAGACTTCAATGATTTCCTAAAGATTTCAAAGATTTCTCATATATTTCGCAAAGGTTTCGGATCGATTTAAAAGATTCAAATTATTTCACAAAAATTTCGCATAGATTTCAAAGAGTGCACAAAGATTTTAATAATTTCACAAATATCATGAAATATTTCAAAAATATATCAAATATTCCGCAAAGATTTCCAAAGATTCCACAAATATTTCAATGATTTTCCATAGATTTCATTAAGATTCCAAAGTTTTTGCAAAGATTTTAGATAGATTTCAAAGATTGCACAAAGATTTGAATGATTTCCCAAAGGTTTCGAAAATTTCACAAATATTACCAAATATTTCAAATATTTCCGAATATTTCAGCAAGATTACAATGATTTCCCAATGATCTCAAAGATTTTAAATATTTCGCAAAGATTTCGGATTGATTAAAAAGATTTCACAACTTCTTCAATTATTTAACAAAGATTTCAGGTAGATTAAAAAAAATTCAAACGATCCGATAAATTGAGGGCGCTTTCACATGATCGCAGATCAGCAGATTGCATGCAGAAAGTTCACATGAGTGAAAGAGACAGGCTGTTCTCCATCTCTTTTATTCCTTTGGACTTCCTGCATGCAAATTTCTGATCAGCAATGTGTGAAAGCGCCCTTAATCATTCGATTTCAGAGGGGTCAAAATCAATACTTTGCCCCTCGCTGGTCGATTTCTCAGGAGGGCATTGCCCCATGTACCCCCTAGGGATCAGCCGCCTCTGAATCACACTTAACCTATCAATAATTTTGATAAACTATATAAAAGAAAAAACAATTTAATCTGCAAAGTTAGATGAACATAATGTTATTATCCAATTATTTTATTTTAAAGTTTTTCTAAATTGTTTAAAACAAATTTTTATCATAGAAAAATTTATTTTCATTACAGAGACACTGACATTTCGCGTGCCGGTCGAGTCGCCGGTTCAAGCCTGTTACCTATTAGCTGTTAGCTGTCATAATACAAACAAACGCGGCACAACTCGCGACAACCCAACCGACCGACCAATCACACATAGGGAATTCGAAATCCGGTCAACATTAGTTCACTAGATCGATATATAGTACTAGATCGCTAGCTACGGCCATCGGAAGTGCAACAAGGAATAGAAAGAGAGGGGAAATCGAGAAAGTTCACCTGTCCTTTGCTAAGGATGGCGATTGGTGGATTGATCCTTTTCTATGAAAGCAGATGGAAGATGAGTGGAAGCAAACATCATCCTTAGAAAAAGACAGGTCAACTTTCTCGATTTTCCCTCTCTTTCTGTTCCCTATTCCACTTCTGACGGCCGTAGCTAGCTGTCCAGTACTATCAGGGGCCGCTACAGGCGGAGGCAGAGTAGGCGGCCGCCTCCGGGCGCAAAGGGCGAGGGGCGGCGGCCGCTTCAAGAATAGTTTTCATATACTCAATGACAGAAATAAAAATTTTTAAGCTTTGTTAAATTGGGTTCTAGGAGAGTCTAAAATCTGAACGAGATAAGTACATTGTATTGCAAGGGACAAGGGGCGACAGCTTAACAAGATCGTTTTATATACTTATTGACAAAAAAATAAGAAGTCTAAAATTTCTCAAGTTAGCTTCTAGGAAAGTCTAAAGTCTAGATTGAATGAGTTAATTAAAATGCTATGATAATAAAACTAATTCGGCAAGTGCAGGCATCGACAATAAAGTGGATCTACTTCTTGAACTGTAATGCTGCTAAAGCAATAAAGTTAGTAGTACTTAGTCCAAGTATCAGCAAAACAATAGTTTCTTATGCGTAAGGGCTGTTGACAAGCGAATCATAATTGCGGAAGCAACAATTTTGGCTAGACCCCCCGTGGAAATTAACCATCAAAAAGATAGAGGAAAAGCAATCCCCCCACCATGGTTCGAGAAAACCGACCTGCAAGTCTAAGTGTTTATAAGTTAAAGCGCACTTGTTCATTAAGAAAAAAAATTTTCTGAAGTTCACATCGTGTGAGAAAAAAGTTTGCATATTTTGAGATGGCTGATCGCAAAGCGAAACGCCTCTCAGGTGCTCAATATCGGAAGCGAAAATCTGAACGCGATGAAGACAATGAAAAAAGTTATTCATTATTTGAATATTA
Organism: Andricus quercusramuli; assembly: GCA_932178445.1. NCBI lineage: Eukaryota > Metazoa > Arthropoda > Insecta > Hymenoptera > Cynipidae > Andricus > Andricus quercusramuli. The sequence continues at coordinate 49,853 of CAKNXH010001427.1, forward strand.
AAAAAAAAGTGATGATACACAAGTGATTGTTCTGGCTGTAAGTGATCAAGTTGCAGAAGCTGTTGAGCAAGTCCAGGAACATGAATATAAGGAATGTTTTCAAGCGAACTGTAATGATTTTACCTTTAAACTCAGTTACCATTTTCAAAAGTTGAAAATGAGTAAGCCAATTTTTTGAGATGTTGCGAAAGTTCGTTTATATTTATAATGTAAACTTGATAATTTTTTCTCATAATGTAACGAGGTGGCTTACCACCTGTTGAGGATCCTCCCCTGACTTTATACATAAATTATTTAAAAATAATCGCGATACTTTCCAAGGCCAGCACGAACTCAAATTCTACTATTTAAGGAATGAGTCTGGGAGCGTAGTATGTGTATGAGTGTGAAGTAAAAGAATTTCTACAAATTATTTTCTTTTGTATAAAACGGACGTTACCCGTAGGTACAATGTACACTTTGATTTAGGTTAGGGCTAGGTCACTTATGTATTAGGGCACTTGACGTCCTACCTTTGTTTCCTTGAGAGACTGGAGAGTCTCTCTCTCTCAATTAGAAGAAAACTTTGATGTTTCCCTCTCGTCGACGAAAATACCAACAAGGGAAGGAAGGAGGCCTTTCACAATCGTCACCCACAGGTTGATTTAACAACGGGGCACTGCCACCACACCATACACACGGTCCACCTCACCACGCACGTCAACCCGAGATTCAATCCATGTCACCCGGGATTGAATCACTATTTACTACAACTGCAGAGTGTCGAAATCACAACCGGCTCGGCACCTGTCATTACACGGGCGGCCATATTTGTTACCACCGGCACACCGGACACGAGGTAATGATTCACGCACGATCTCCAAAGGTGCTTAGGAAGAAATCTATTCTACCGATGAGAGCTGTGCATGCATCGACAAGGGGGCAGCACCTACTGGACCTGGTCGGGGAGCGAGGTAGACGAGCGGGAAGCCGGCGAAAGGACGCCAAGAAGTCAGTTCGTGTTGGTCGTTACTGGAGAACTGAGCTCTTGCCTTGCCGACTCCGTTTTGAAGGAAGCCATTGGAATATACCCAAAGTACCTCAGACTTTTTGTTTGGATAAAGGACCTCGGCTTTCTCTCTAAGGGAGCAAGGTAGGCGTCAGAGTTTACCTCTAGTTTTTTTTTTGTTACTCTGAGTCTGATTTGGATTTCGTTTTTTTTGGTTTTGAGATGTTTCGGTTTATTTAGTTTTGAGTGATTCGGTATATGTTGTACAGTGTTTTTCTTAATTTTCTTAATTGTAAGCATAATTTTCGCGTAATGTTGATCCCGTGTAGTTTTATTTTAGTTAAGCTTTTCCGTGTTGTCTCTCTGCTCAAGGTTAGCGTCTGTTGACGAGAAAATGGCGGGTTGTATAACTTGTTCGAGGAATACGTAACAATGTCATAAATCTCCGCCCTTCAGGCAAACAACTGTCATACTCACTATTAATTTCAATTTGTTTTACTACCAATAAAGTCACTTATATATTTCTTTAAACTTAAAACATGGTTTAAGCGTTTCTGACCCTCACGAAATCCCTCTACCCTGAGTCAGGGCAATTATTTTTCTTCTTTTCCTTTTCCGAGTTATTCTAGGCTAATTAAAATTTTTTTAAGAACTTGATTTTGTTCCTGTCGGACGACACCCGGAAGGGGTGTCTGGCGCTCAATATACGAAAGGGTAAGTCCAGGATTTTATGACGTCATTCCTCATTTGTATCCCTCAAAGCTGGGACTGGCGTTATAAATTTTTGGCGCCCAACGTGGGGCTGAAACGTTTAAATTAGGGATTATACAATTTTATTGAATCCTTTTAATTTATTTATTTACTTTTTTTTAAATAACGAAAAGTGAAATGTTTTCGAAGCAACAGGGGCTCGAACCAAAGCAACCCGGCCATGACAGTTCATAGGCTAACTGATATTTGATCTTTTATTTTATGGATCATTTAAAATTATTTATCGGTATTTTATTTGAGATTTGTTACCTGGTGTTATTAAGATGAATTGTTTACCTGATGTTATTTGAGTGAATTGTTTACCTGATTTACATTATGTGAAATATTTATTCGATTTATTTATCGAATTTATGCGATTTATTTATTGAAAATGTTGTGGTATACCTATATATAGGTCTGATTTACACATCTTTCTTGAATCTCATGAACCTGCCATTACATTTTGTGAATTTTACCATGTACCCTAGAAACGTATTGCTGTGGGTTCGATATTGATTACCTGCTTGATTGTGTTTGATATGATCCATTTGGCAGATTTATCAGTTATCTCACGATGCTTTTGTGATTTATTTATTTAAACAAAACATTATGATTATGTTTGTTGGGGAATAACCTTTATCAATTTGGTACAATGTTTACTTTTTTTTTTTTTTCATTGTGAAGAACGCATTCGTTTTCCCTATTTTATATTAGTTTCGAATATTTAATGGATTTAAAGAATTTATTTAGAAGGATCTTGATTATTTAATTATCCAGTTAAAAACTTTGAGCAAAATGGATCAGTCTACCATTAAGGTTGACAGGTTGTGGGCCGAAACAACTGACTCTATAATTAACTGGGCGAGTTCTTTAACAGTCAACGAGCTCCAAGAAATACTCCATTATTTCGATCTCTCTTCCGAAGGGGATGATATGGCGATGAGATGGCGTTTGGTTAGGTTCCACCAGCATTGTCGCCATATGCATCGTACTTGGGAAGAGAGTGGGGAGCGCGACTTGACTACCGAGTTGGAAAGGCTTCGGGTATCCCCACCAACTACTCTCAGTAACTCTATCGTCACATCGCGGGCTCAGTCATCAATTTCCCCCACTCCTCGCAGTACTAACGTAGATACGGAATCCTTATTCACGCCGGTTACAAGCATTAGTAGCGTTACTTTCGCGAGAACAATAGCCAGTATAGTGACGTTTGCTCCTTACGAACAAACAGCGCCACTGTATACTCCCGCTAGTCGTTCCACAATGATTCCTGCGTCCTTTCAGGACGTGGTTCAATCCACAACGCTTAGGATGACTCCTTTTTCTAACGATTATGGTCAGACTAGTGCCGCTAGCAATAGTACACAACCTTTTAATTTTCCACACATTTCGGAGCAGCGCAATCAGACTTTTCAGGACGAGGATAGGCAATCGGAGGCTAGTTATGTTACTGCTACTTTGCAGAATTCAAATCATTTTAGCAGTACTAATCCGTTTTTAGATTCATTTGTACCCACTAGCGATCCTTTCTGTACTGATCATATTCCTAATAGTAATTTAGACAATAGACCCAGACTACAAATGTCTTCTCCTAGTCCTGTAAGCAATTTACCTTCTTCTGATTTACCGACATCCGCGCGTTTCCGTAGTAGGGACGATATTCACGCCGTAGTAAGGAAATGGAACTTCAATTATGACGGGAAACGCGATAGTAGCGCAGAGGAGTTTCTAACCCAGGTTGAGGAGTGTAGTAGAGGCAGTTCTTTGACAGATGCAGATCTCTTTAGAGCACTTCCGTTTCTGTTGAAGGACTCCGCTCAACATTGGTACCGGTTTAACAGCAGAAAATGGGAAACATGGGAACAATTTACCATTGCTTTTAGGCGTAGGTACGGAGGATTGAACTTTCAAACGCGAGTTAGGGATGAGGGGCGTAGAAGGACTCAAGGTCCAGATGAACCTATAGCAGACTACTTGCTAAATATTCGCCTAATCTTCCAGCATTATAATCCTCCGATATCAGAGTTGGAGCAGTTACAACTTGCCATCAACAATTTACATCCAAGGTATCTGGATGCTTTGCCTAAAGTTGAGTATAGGACTTTCGAAGAGTTGGAGGACGCAGGCGAACGATACGAAGCAGCTACTGCTATGAAAAGGGGATATTTACCCCCTCCTCCAACTAAAGATAGCGTTTTACCGGAATTTGCGTACCGTGCGGATATTAAGAAAGCGGACGGAGTAGCAGCCGCAGGAAATGAACCTGTAGCCTTATGTAGTAATAATAATGGGAGCAATGAGAGTAGTGTTAATAATAATAATAATGGTAATAACAATAAGAAGCAAGGTGGTGGAGGTCGTGGTAAAAATCGCGGCAAGAAAAATGGTGGTGGTGCAGGTTCCAACCCCACCAATAATAATCCAGGTAACAACCTAAGTAGCGCTTGCGCCGTAATAGGCCCCCCAGAGGTACAGGCATCCCCTGTGCCCAATCCTTTCGGATATTATCCGCCCTTTTTCAATTACGGCTATTATCCCGGCATTCCACAGGCACAAATGATGCCAGCTAATTTCGCATACCCTCCATTGGGTACCCAGGCCACTGAAGCGTCGAATTTACCGACTGCTGCCGTGGGTTCCAATGTACGAGGTCCAACACAACCTAGCACAGTGCACACTACCGCTAGTGGCACACGAAGAGATGTGCTTTACGCTTGTTGGAACTGTAATGAGACAGGACACGGTTTCCGAACCTGTCCTAAACAAAAGAGTATATTTTGCCACAAATGTGGTAAATCCGGTCAATACTCAACGAGCTGTAGCGGTTGCTCTGGACCCCGACCGGGAAACGAATAAGGGCAAGTGATGATAGGGTCCAATCACTTCCCACTTTCGTTGTAGAGGCCCCTCAGATTCTCTTCGATCAAGTAAATATGGTACTTGACGAGAGGCGCCTATGTATTACTGTTTGTGTGGACGGCCAACCACTAAACGGACTTTTTGATCCCGGCTCGTGCTGCACTTATATAGGCAAGCAAGCTTTTGGGAAGTTTAGTACATTATTGAAGAAATTAGCTGATCAACCACGCCCAGGAATTATGTATCCAAACGGGGTAATTGAGGAAACTGCCGGACAAGCCATTTTACCACTTAAGTTTTTAGGTATAAGCAAATGTTTGCCGATTCGTTTTGCACCAACGTTTGACTGTGAGGTTTTGTTTGGTCACGATTTTGCCGAGTTGTTTGATTTTGATGTTAGATTTAAGCCACGAATTTGGAGACTTGGTAACGGTATTTGGAGAACGTATCAGGGTCAGAAAATCGGTTCTGAAGCAACCCTATCATGCGAAATTTCAGATAGTTGTATGGAAGCCACCAATGCTTCGCTATCAAGTGAAGCTGTTCAATCCTGTGCTGGCATAAAGGAACTAAAGCCATCTGAGGCTAAATATTTAGAAGATTTTCTTAAAAGGAAAATTCCTTCAATGCCAGCAAGGCTTCCTGCTACACACATGGTGAACCACTATATAGATATCCAGGGACATCCTCCTTTCAGGCAAGCTTATCGGCGGTATTCCCCCAGGGTTGAAGAATCCTTGCGAGAGTCCGCCCGGAAGCTCGAAGAAGAGGGAATTATTAGTCCAAGTAAAAGCGAATGGTGTAACCCTGTAGTAATGGTTAGGAAGTCTGACGGGAATTACAGACTTTGTATCGACTTCAGAAAGCTGAACGAGGTTGCGAAGAAAGACGCGTACCCAATGCGGAACATTAGCACTATTTTGGATAAGCTTTCTTCCGCACGATACATTTCCAAGATTGACCTCAGTCAGGCATTTCACCAAATTCCACTCTCAGAAGAGTGCAGGGAGTTCACTGCTTTTCCCGTACCGGGTAAGGGGCTTTACCACTTTAACCGTATGCCTTTTGGCTTGTCGGGAGCTCCGGCAACGTTTCAGCGTTTGCTGGACCGTCTGATAACGCCGGAATTTGAGCCCCATGCGTTTGCCTATATGGATGACATAATAGTAGTGAGCGAAACCTTTGAAGACCACATTCATTGGTTAGAGAGAGTGTTGGATGTGGTTATAAATGCCGGACTTACGGTCAATCCAGACAAAAGCGAGTTCGGTTGCAGTCAGGTACGTTATCTCGGATATCGAGTTGATAGGACAGGAATGCATCCAGACCCCGAAAAGATTGAGCCAATAACATCTTATCCGGCTCCTACTAATTTGCGTAAGCTCAGACGGTTTTTGGGTATGGTATCGTGGTATAGGCGGTTTGTGAAAGATTTTGCCACCAGAGCTGAACCCCTTTATCGATTACTAAAGAAGAATCGAAGATTCGAATGGGGAAATGCTCAGGAAGAGGCTTTCCAGGATTTAAAATCAGCTCTGGTAACCGCCCCCACGTTATCTAGACCAGATTTTGGTCT
>CAKNXH010001427.1:63503-76805 GCA_932178445.1 Andricus quercusramuli
CACCATGGTTCGAGAAAACCGACCTGCAAGTCTAAGTGTTTATAAGTTAAAGCGCACTTGTTCATTAAGAAAAAAAATTTTCTGAAGTTCACATCGTGTGAGAAAAAAGTTTGCATATTTTGAGATGGCTGATCGCAAAGCGAAACGCCTCTCAGGTGCTCAATATCGGAAGCGAAAATCTGAACGCGATGAAGACAATGAAAAAAGTTATTCATTATTTGAATATTAAAAAAAAAGTGATGATACACAAGTGATTGTTCTGGCTGTAAGTGATCAAGTTGCAGAAGCTGTTGAGCAAGTCCAGGAACATGAATATAAGGAATGTTTTCAAGCGAACTGTAATGATTTTACCTTTAAACTCAGTTACCATTTTCAAAAGTTGAAAATGAGTAAGCCAATTTTTTGAGATGTTGCGAAAGTTCGTTTATATTTATAATGTAAACTTGATAATTTTTTCTCATAATAACACCAAACTTAGTGCAAAAAGTATCAAAGTTTCAAATAATGATTTTACTCACCACATGATTGAAAAATTTCATGACGATAATATTTTTATAAATATTAATAAAATTTATATGAATATGATAAATGATAAAGTTTGGTAATAATAAATATAATGCTTTCACGATAAGTGTTTCATTACAATAAGTTTAAAATTGAAAGCTTTTTCGGGTTTTAATCATGTGCAAAACTAGGAATCTTGCCGACGTTTCATGAACATTGTAGTACTGTATAGTACTGTCGGTACAAATATATAGAATTAGGTATGACCATTTGAGTTTTTTAAATATTTTTTCATTTTTGAGAATGGACCCTGCTCTACCGATAAGCTTCTTAACCTCATTTATGAGCCTATCTAACTCCCCATCTATTTTTCCTTCGCTAGTGAATAGGCTACCCAGATATACGCACTTATCAACTTGCTCTAATCCCTCATCATTTAGGACAATTTTGCACATTGTTTTCTCACTTCTTCCTTCAAACATCATGATTTTTGGTTTATTTACGTTAATTTTGAGGCCCATGTTCTTCATGCTTGTATTAGTTCATTCAGCATTCTTTGTAAGTACTCGATTGATTCTGCCATAACAATCTTGTCATCTGCGAAAGTTAACCCACGCACCCTCACTGTCTTGAGATCTACATCTTCTTCGTCGAAGAGGGCCATTCTTAGACACGTATTCATAAATATGATAAATAGCCATAAGGACATAACGCATCCTTATTTCACGCCTTGCATAATATCGAACCAGTCACTTCAGTTTCGCATTATCTCTTACACTGCTTTACTACCTGTATATATTGTTTTTATTGCTTTTAGGAGCCATCCATTGACTCCGTACTCTTTAAGGACTTCCCAAAGTTCACTTCTATTTACCTTTTTAAATGCTTTTTATAGATCAACAAATGCACAGAAAACTTTCTGCCCTAATCTCAAACTTTTCTCTGTGGTTTGTTTAAGCTAAATATCTGATCCACACATAATTGCCCTGGCATAAATCCACTTTGGACTTTCCATATCTCTTCTTCTGTTATTTTCATTACCCAACGAATAACTATTTTCAAATATATTTTATTTACGGCACTTCATAAGCTGATACCTCTGTCATTATTGCAGTTGCTTTTATCTCCCTTTCTTTTGTATATTGGTACGATAATCGCTTTTCTCCAATCGTCTGGGACTTCTCTCGTCTCAAGACATAAATTTATCAATTTGCACAACCTGTGAGGTATGTACTCACCACCGTATTCAAGCATTTCAGCGTTAAAACTGTCTACACCAGCAGCCTTACCGTTTTTTATGTTCCTAATTATATCTCTAACCTCAGTGACACAGACTTCTTCAATTCGGTTTTCTAATGCATTATGTTCTACATCGCAGTTCTGTTGCCCTAAATCTTCACCTTCTGGTAATTCTTTAGAAGAGTCTTTCGAAGCGTCTATTATCCCGTCTGTATCATATAGCATTTCACCTTTGCTGTTTCTCATGCCGACAAACTCTGTACTTTTACATTCCTTCATCTCTTTAAATAATAGTTTCATGGTTCCTTCAAAATCTTTTTGTATTTTCTTCTCTATTTCTGTTGTGTTTTTATCTTTACTTTCCTTGACTAGTCGTTTAACTTCCTCTTTTTGTATCTGTTATCATTTTCAAGTGTATTTCTCTCCTCATCGCTAAGACCTGTGATGTTCAACCTTCTCTTGTACGTTTCTTTTTTTTCTTGTTCGCTGTCTCAATTTCATCATTCCACCATGCATTACATTCACGAAAACTGCCTCACGCCAGTTTATCCACACACTTACGTTGCTTTGCGAATCCTCCTTACTTTACCCGTTTCCGTCGTAAGTGCTAAAAGGTCGTTTTCGAAACCGAAGATAATTAAAAATTATCTACGTAATACAATGCCAAATGCACGAATGTCAGCTTTAGCTACTATAGCTATAGAGCAGGACATATTAGATTTAATTAATTGTGAATCAATCATCCGTGATTTTTCTTTAGCGAAAGCGAGACGTCAACCTTTTATTTGAAACTATGTGAATTGTTGATTGCTGATTGTTGTTGAATTATTTATCTTGATGGTTCTTGTAAAATGAATATTTCATTCAACAATAGCAAGATCTACTTCACATGATTACTTTTCCTCTAAAAATAATTAGGATATAATGTAGTAATTTATTTATGAATGATTTATTACTATTTATAATAATTATTAATAATAATGATTATTATCCATTATGATGATTATCAATAATTATTATTCATTATGATTATTAATAATTATTATCATTATTTCTTATGATTTATTCTTCATTTAATTATTATTATAATTTTCAATTAGAATAGTTCTAGATATTTTGATTTCAAAATTCATATTAAAAGGGGCGGCAAATTGAAATTTGCCTCCGGGCGGCCGACAGTCTGAAGCGGCCCCTGAGTACTATATGTCGATCGTTAGATGGCATTAAATGTTAACATTTTGTACAAAAAAAAGATCCAAATGATGATTAAAAAATAAAAATTTATAATTTAAAAAATCCAGACAAAACCCGGACAAAGTAAAAAATCCTGTAGGACTACTCACACAAGCCCTAAAATGAGGACATGTCCGGGGAAATCCGGACGGATGGTCACCCTATTAATTGAAGAAGACCATGTATAAACAGTTTAGTTTCAGCTTGTCTAAAGGACGTTTTTTTCTCTATTTCTACACAAATACCACACTCAAGCAGGAACTTTTTCTACTCACCTTATATACCAAATATCAGTATTAGCCTACGTGCGTAGTTATAGAAAACTCAAAGAATATATTAAATTATTATATACAAAAAAAAAACACGCACGCTAACGCGTTGTTGTCGAGTGACACCGGCTGCGCCAATTTGTTTTTCTCTGCAGCGTCAACAGCTCGCCAACGAGCGGTTAAGGGCATGTGATACTCCCTTGTGTGGTAAATCAGGTTCAGTTCCCCCTGGTTTTTGTCCACAAAAATTGAAAAATTTTAAACTGAATTTGGAGATGCTATAAAATAGTATAACGGACGTCCCCGAACTATTTTTTGAGGGATAATAACAAAAAAATTTCATTCTGCTAAATACAAATTTTCTGTATGTGCACCATTTTGAGGTTAGGAATGCTTTTCAGCACATTAATAAAATTTAGCAAAATTAAAATTTTTTAAATTATTCCATAAAAGAAGAGTTCGGGGACGTCCGTTAGCATGTTCGCTATCATTCCCCAGAATTTTGAGGCAAAATCTTTATTATTGTAGGAAAAAAGCCGGGGAAATCGAACACTGCTAAAATCGATAATTTTCTATGTATCACATGCCCTTAACAGTGGAATTACAAAATTCTGGTAAAATTTCCATCGTTCTGCTTTTTTACACTTTCCATGTAAATTGGATTACAGTACATTTTGTGATTTTAAAGAAACCTGGTAAAAGTGCATGATAATATCTGTTATAATATGGTTGAAATTTATCACGTTAATCACTGGTATTTTTATGTCCACTGATTCCTGTGGTAATATTACACTTTTACGGTAAAATTGATACAAATATTGTGAAATTGCACTGTTCATCACTGCAAGTTCACAATAAACTTGTAGAATTAACGCATTAATCATAGTAAAACGTTTACAAACCGATTTGCAATTTTCAATCACTTTTTTTACAGTGTAGTACATAAAAAAAATAGCAGACATGTGTTTTTTCATACGTGCTAATTCTCCGATTTAAGGGGTGGAAACGCTGTTTACATGGAAACTAAACTATACCTTGATAAATCATATCTTTATTCCCAATATTAAAAAATTCCGTTTGAACAGGTGCTTTTTATTTCTAATCATGTTGAATCATCACGCTTATACTCCTAAAATATTTCATCTTTCTCAAATGACAAACCACACATTGCGAGATCTTGAAATTATTTGTGTTTCCGCCAAACATTGAAAACCTACTCGTCATGCGTACGGAATTGCTATATAAGGCAAATCTAAGAACCATAATTCTCTTTCCTCAACTATTTAATTTCAGACCAAACATAGTTAGCTCACTAGTTTATTTTTCGAAACAAATCTTGATTGAAAGAAGATTGTCCTGAGGTTCCGTTTTAAAATGACGGGACAATTGGCGCTGGCTTTCTTAATAGGTAAGTAATCATCTATAAAAAAACATAATTGCTGTGAGGAGATTTTATTTAAGAATTAATATATACGAATTCTGTATTCTCCAAGAGCTCTTTTTACACCATAACATATACTAAAGATTAATTAATGAGACATTATTAAAAAGTCTAAACTCTTCAATCTCGTTTTGTGTTGGCACCTAAACCCTCTGTGCATACACGGCCCTAGGAGCCAGCACAGTGCGAGATTGCAGAGTTTAGACTGCTAGCCCCAGATTGAAGAGTTTATAATGGAGGTACCAACATGCATTATATTACTTTTATGATTAAAATTTAATACAATTACTTTAATAATGTATAAATGGCATGCTACAATGCAACGAATCACTGACCGTTCCATATGTTTCTGTCTCGCCTCCTTATTTTTTATCTAAGCAGATATATCGCTAAAATTTTGAAATACGAAGGAAAATCTATCACACTATTGCTCTTTAGCATATTTTAGTTCATACTTTGTTTGAAAAATTGCAATTTATTTTAATTTTCAACTTCAGACTTATAATTCCAAACGTGCTTCCAACTGAGAAATCCCAGTATTCTAAAATCTGGTTGGTTTTGCCGCGAAGAACAAAGTGAGGTGATTTTTTTATGCTTTCCACATCGGAAAATTTTTTCCGTTCAAACTTCCTTTTCATAATACTGGGATTCGTCAGTTGAAAGCACGTTGGGAAAAGACTGCACAATGAGATCGAGATTACTTGATTGATCAATGGCATGTGTTTCATTTTTCTCTTGCAAGTTTCAATCACAGAGAAGGTACGCACTTTTTCAATGACCCAATATTTTTTGAGTCGCGATAAAAATATCCTCACTGCTTGAATATCTCAAATTTAAATCTGAAATCTTATCGATAAGGTAACTTTAAGTCGTAGGGGAATTTAAAAAATGTGGAGGTATAATCATATCAAGGCGAACAAGAAGGCCAAAAAAAACTAGCGCAAGCTTAGATCTCATCGAAATATTAGTTTAATATTAACTTGAGGAAAATAATTGTTTTTCAAAGTAACCATTCCATTTATGAGAACATGAAGTTAGAAACTTGTGAAAGATTGTAATATTTGTAAGGCAGAATATCTTTAAAGATTTATTCGCATGAAGAAAATTCATTTATTTATATTTACCCAATTAGATCGGGAAATGGGGGTCGTTACTGCAATTTGAAAAAGTTAACAGTTATTTTAGGATTCAATATAAAACAGAGCTGTAAAAAATACACAAGATTTCTGCAAAGTCTCAATAATTTTTTATTAAATGAATTATGTAAAGTTAACTTTCCCACGATATTAACTATTTATGTAAAAGGATGCATAGATTGTAGAATTCGTTCAAGAGATTTTCGCTTTTATTAGGAGAGGAATTACGCATCAGTGTAAGATGTCATCATCAATGAGAGCGCCAGAGACGTCAACATTCTCAGGGCTGAGGTTCAAAGCCAAGGTCCCCGTAGAAACTTTAAAAAAATTTTAATTCGGCTAATATAAAAGTAGTGAAATAATTATGAAAGTAGAATACATATAAGCCACAAAAGATCAGTAGCAAATTAAAAAATTACTTTGGCAAGATATTTCCCAATTCATTAGCGGAAAACAACTTATTGCTTCATGAAAATAACCAAATTTACTTAGGACTGTATATAATAATTCTCTTGACACAATAAGAAGACCATACTGTGAAATTTGAAACGTGTTGTAGCCGGTCTCCAGTTTGAAAATATATTCATCTGATTGTTTGAACAAGGTTCAGGAAAATTAGAATTTTGTACAATCCACACATGACGAGGGATCAATGGGCTTTGAATTAATAATACACATTCGGGGTCTACATGCGCTACTTTTCAACAAAGTTCTGTTTTTGATTTTCAAAATTTGTTTCGGTTTCACATTCTTCTAATTTTCCATAGAAAACTGAAATTATTGAGCACACTCACATAGTTACTAAAAAAGATTTTAAAATTGGAAAAGTGAAAATAGGAAAATTGAATAAAACAACGCGATGGTGTATCATTTTTACCTTTATTAAAATAATAAGGTCTTCCGTGAGAGAATATTTTCGTAAAGTCAAGCAATACGATTCAATTAATTGTATTTGCTGGCTTTCAAACATTTTTTCAGTGCTCATATTAATATTGAAATAAAGAAATTTATGGGCACATCCACGTAAAGTGTCATTTTTCTCAACAAAAAAAAAGTCAAAAATTAATTTCAAGGCACATATTTTAAACGCATGCGCGCAGTTTGCACAAAATAATGAAGTCAATAAATCCATAAGATCAATTTAATGAACGATACTTTAAGAATGGAAGGTGATAGAGGGTTGTTTCTTCTTTTCATTTTCGAAGGGGGAAAAGCGACTTTGAAAAAATGAACCCGGCCCCACTCCCCAGGAAGCAGGAGTGGGGGTAACTTTGTAATTTCAAATGGGAACCCCAATTTTTTATCACGCATTCAGATTCTCCTTTATGAAATACGTAATGTTTGTTCGGAAAATTTTTCCGCTTCGCGAAAAAAAAACACCCCCCTACCTCCTGGGGGGGGGGGGGGGATTTCCTAAAAGTCGTTTTGACTGATCTAAGTAGACAGTGTCTATCATGGCGGTATGAAGGAAAATTTCACTTAAGGCGGGAAATTTCAAACCCAAAGGAATCCTCATTCTCTAAATATGATTAAATATGCAAAATTATACCATATAATATTATGCATAAATGAATATAATAAATGGATAAATCATAAGTCTCTGATATTACTCACATAAAATGTATTGAAAATTATATTAAGATGTATCACGAAAAATTAACTTTCAATCAAGTAAGCAAATGAAATAATGTTTAACGTTTCATTCAATTTTCGTATTGAAAGTTGGTTAAAAATTGTATCAAATATATTTTTTCATTATTAAAAAACTATTTTTAATTTAATACTTTCAAGAAAAATTAAAAATATTTTTTAGAGCTCTTGTCCAATTCAATTTGTTAGAATAGGGTTAACTTGTTATAATAATGACAGATTTACTTGCCAAAAATTTGATGTAAAATTGATTTTTAGATTTCATTTCAACTAATATGATGTTATTCTGTGAAGAACTTGGGGCCTTTTGAACAGAAAAACCTTTCTGTCCAAATTTTTTTTTTTCAGACGAGTAATTCGATGGAGACAAGTAATATTTTTCCAATATCTGACAATTTTTTGTAATATTTCAAAACATTCTAAATTCTTGAAAAAAGTTTCAGACAAGAGTTATTCCTTTCAATAAAATGGAACTTTTTTGTAAAACAACATTTTTTTGTTGATGTGTAACTTTTGAAGAAAATGCATTTATACACAAATTTTGACTTTGATTTTCACGAAATACACGTGATTTTTTAAGCACATAAATTTCCTTGCGGGGACGTTTTTTGGCCACCGAAATACAGCAAAGTCAGCAATAACTTTGATCCTATCTTGATGCGCGCGATTTTCAAAGCTGCTGGCGCTGGAGTGGACATTTTCGCTCAAGTTTTGGAGTGGACATTTTAGCCTTAAATTGGGCATAACTTTTGCGCGCGCTGCGATATTAACTTTATCCTTGGTAAAATTCTTCACCCCAACATACTGCTTAATTTCCGTTATCATAGAAGAATGTGCTTCAAGTATTCTTGGAGTAAAGTAAGATGATGGAGTGGACATTTTTTCGCCAAATTCAACATTTTCGTTATTTGAATGTATGATACTTCGATAATTTTATAAGCACATCTTTTTCCTTCATATGGCATCTACTGGCTACCAAAATCTAATAAAAAATCGAAAGATTTTTGGCCTGGGTAGTTGCGCGCACTTTCCACAACTACAGACCTTGGAGCGGACATTTTAATTGTAAAAGCCGTGACAAGACTCTGAGGTTTTCTTGCTGAGTTATAAATCGAAGCACAATGTTAAATCTCTCTTCATCCCAGCTCGTTAATTCCATCTCCCTCCCTCTCCTTCCTTCTAACTCCATCAAACACTTTATTGTGTATGAAGTCATTGACTATTTTTCCTAAGAGTGAAGCTTAAAAGACGAATTCTTCAGAAGAAAGTTGAATTTTCAACAAAAAAGTTCACTTGTAACCAAGAAAAATGATTTTTCTACCATAAAAGATGAATTTTCATTAAAAGATTTGAATTTCCCAGCAAAAAGAATGACATTAACAGCATAGTTGCATTTTCAGCAAAATAACTAAATCTTCAACCCAAAAAACACGGATTTTCAACAAAGAACATTAATTTCTCATCAAATAATTAAATTTTCAACAAAAATCAAATAGTTAAATTTTCAGACAAAAAATTAATTATTAGCAGCAAAACAACACATTTTCAATCAAATATTTCAATTCTCAACCGAAGAGGTGAATCTCATGAGTAAAATAAATTTTTAACCAAGTAGTGGTAAATGCCTTGAGGGCAAGATGTTAATCCTAGTTCACACTATTTTCGAGAGATTTGCATGCAGAGGACCCGCCAAAAACTGTCTATCAGTCGCATTCAGTCTTTCAAAGTTAGCAGTAGAGATCCGCCGCACGGAGTAACGCACGTGCCTGGTCTCGAGCCTACCTCCACCGCACGTGGTGAGGTGCGCGTTTATGTTAAATGTTAAGTGTTTATTGCGGTCCAATGTTTCCGAATAAATTGCGATTTATTCAGAATAATGTTTTTCTTCAAAATAATCCCTTCGCAGATGAACAAAACGCGATTTTTGTCTGAATAAATCGATTTTTTGTTTAGCCGCACGGAATGCGGCGCGCGCCCGCTCGTGGGACTTCACAAGGCGCGCCCGCCGGAAGGTTAAACTGCGCGAAGTCCTTGAATTACTTGAAATCCATGCATTTCATGAATACTGTGAGTTCCTCAAATTCCCTTATTTCCTTGAATTCCGCAATTTGCTTGCATTCCTTAAATTTCGTAAATTCCTTGAATTCGATCAATTTCTTTAATTCCGCAAATTCCGTCAATTCTTTAAATTCTGTGAATTACTGGAATTCTTTGATTTTGTTCTATGAATTCCTTGAATTCCTTAAATTCCGTAAATTCTTTTTATTTTGTGAATTCCTTTATTTCCTTAAATTCCCTGTGTACCTCAATTTCCGCAAACCGCGTAAATTATGTAAATTCCGTAATTTTTTTGAATTTCTTAAATTTGTTGAATTTCGTAAATTGGGTGTTTTTGAAAATGCTCTAAGTTTTGGAATTTTGCTGAAATTGAAAAATTTCATGTGAATACTGGCAAAATATATTTTATATCTAGTAAAAATTTAGATTAGTATTTCTTAATCTATATAAAAAAAGATTTTTTTATATTTTTTGAAAATTTTCAAAACGTTGCAAAGCCTATAACTTTTTAAATTTTTATCAAGAATTAAAATGACATTGAAATAATTTGCAAGTCCTTTTGTCGTGTACCACCAACTTGGACAAACATGTCTGAAATTTTGGAAAAAATTGTTTTTCCAAATTTTGAAAATTCTTTAATTTTCTTAATTTCCTTCCAATCGAGAAATGTAATGAGGATAGTTTCGACATATATTTAATATTAAGTGAAAATTTTTAATGAAATTTATTAATCAATTCAAAAAAATTTTTGTTCTATTCTTTGAAACTTTTCAAAATTATGAAAAGTATATTGACTTTTTGATTTCGATCAAAATTAAAAATTGCCATGAGAATAATTTGGGAGTCCTTTTTTCCTGAACCAGAATCTTTGGAACAATATTTTATAAAATTCCTCACAATTTTTTTCAATTAAATCGTTGAATTTTCCATTTAAAAAGTAGATTTTTCAACCAAATGTTTCAACTTTTAATCAAATAGGAGATTGTTTTAACAAAACAAGTTTAATGGAACTATTGTATAATGGAATCGTTTCGTCACCGTTTGGTAATCGTTTTCTTATGCTTAGAAACAAAATTTTGTCAGTTGGACGGAAAAACTAAAAAAAAAAGAGATTGATTTTTCAAAATCCTGACGGGAAAATTTTTGAAGCGGGGCTAAAATTCTACTTTTCAGGAGTAAAAATTTTAAAAAAATTTGATTACCTAAATTTTTGTCCATTTCTAAAATGTTCCAGATTTTCAAAATTTCTAAAAATGTTCGAAATTTCGAAAATTATAAAAATTTTCAACATTTCTAAATTTCATAAAATGTACAAATTTTCTAAAATTTTTCAAATTTCTAAAATGTTGAAAAAAATTTAACTTATCAAATGTTCAAAACTTTTAAAAATTATCAGATATGACTCTGTCAAAAATTAACGTTTTTCAGAATTGTACAGTATTATTAGATTTGTCTGCTCCAACCCTAAACGTTAAAAACAACCCCTTCATACAAGGGAGATATGACTTTGTCAAAAAATAACTTTTTTGAGAATTTTACAGTAGCAACAGTCTCTGATTTTCGGGCTCATTTGAAATATCAACTGCGATTTTTTGGTTTTTGGGTTCCTCAAAAGTACCAACTTTGCTTTTTGGGCTCCAGCCCTTGACGTTAAAAAACATTCCCTTGATATCAGGCGTGTATGACCCTGAACGTTGAAAAACTACCCCTTGATACCGAGCAGATATAACTTCGTCAAAAAGTAACATTTTTGAGAATTTTACAGTATCGCCAATGGCGATACCAAGCTGAAAACACCAGTTCTCGTAAGATCACTGAAGTTAAGCGTGCTGTTGGCCCGTCGTGGGTGTGGTGAGCCCACACTAGTATTAATTTAGGGTTTCGGAATTGCAATAGCGATCTTGCCAGTAGAGAAAACGTCACGCAGTATCGAAAACGGTCGTGGGGAATCCCCCTGAGCTTGCTTGACAAGCTTTAGGTTAGTTCGTGCGGTTGCGGCACGCAGGTGACAATTGACGCGCAACTTTCAAACAACGTCAAAGTGATGCTATATGGCATCGCTAGGCGCTAATGGGTTTTAATGGTATAAAAAAAATATGATATGTCTTTGGCAAAAACAATCTATTATGAATTTTAAAGTGTAAATAGAAAATCTGATTTTTGGGCTCCTTAAAAATACCAACTCTGATTCTTCGGCTCTAATTAATAACGCCAAAAAACAACCCCTCTGCACACCGTCAGTACGACCTTATCGGAAAATTATCATTTCTCGGAATTTTATGAGGTGAATAGTGTCGAATTTATAGATAGGTGTTTGATTTTTCAGATGTAAAAGTTCTTTTTTTCCAGGTTTGAGTTTTTACTAAGAGCCCCCAACTAGACATTGTAAAGAGTAAGGGGTGTGACAAAAATTATTTCTGTGACCAGCCACAGGGTTGTCTTTTCGCCACCCCACTAGATGCTGGAAAGGGTTAGGGGTGTGAAGAACATTTTTTATTACCAGCCTCAGGGGTGCGCTTTAGCTTCCTATGAGGCGTCAAGAAGTGTAGAAGTTTTACCAACATGATTTTTGTAAATAGTCAAAGTGGTTCCTTTTTCGCCCTTCACGAGCCATTGAAAGGGTTAGAGATGTCAGGAGCATTATTTATTATGTCCAGTCGCAAGGGCGTTTCGGCCCTTAACGTGACGATGGAAAGCGTAGGGGTTTAGCCAACATTATTTCGGTAATTAATCAAAGTGGTGCCTCCACCCGCGAGAAATTAGAAAAGGTTAGATTTGCGTCGAATATTATTTCTGAGCCAGTCACATGAGTACCTTGCCCCCCCCCCCCCCCCAACGATTAGAAGTGTATGGGGTGTGACGAATATTATTTATGTTATCAGTCTCAGGGATGCACTCCCGCCCCCCATAAGGCTTCGGAAAATGTCTCGGAAAATGTTGCTGTTTGACTGATATTATTTCTGTAACTACTGAGAGGGAAACCTTCTCCCCTCACCCGAGAAGTTACAAGGGTTAAGGATAAGAAAAAACATTTTCACAGCACGTCTGCGGAAAGTTCGATTTTCCGTGGCTCCGTAGACTCTGGAAAGTCGCCGATTTCTGAGCTTCCCACTTTACACCACTAGAGTTTGTAAAGTATGCTACTTTACACCTCTAGAGGTTGTAAAATAGCCAAACGAACAATGTAATGAGATGTATAGAAAATACGACTTACATTGATCGTCGTTTTCTAACCGCACTCTGTTACTGTTTCTTACCACTCTGTGGTATGGTGTGGCGTGGTGTGGTGTGACATGACATGATATTAACTATATTCAATATGAATAATTGTAACAACGATTAATATGATTAGTGGTGATCAAAATGAATAAATAAATAGATTCACTTATTTATTGAGAATATCACTCCGAAAATCGAACTTTTTCCTTAGACTCGCTGTGAAAAGTATTGTACTTGACATGTGAGAAGCAGGCAATCCGCGATTCGTGTGATGTCATCACTCGCCTTCGGCTCGTGGAGCCAACTTCACACTCATCGGGAATTGCCTACTTTCCACACTTGTCAAGTAGATAGCTATTTTGTGACAAGTGACAAGGAAGCATTTACGCCCCACCACATATCGTTGAAAAGAGTAGAGGTTTGACCAAGATCATTTCGGTAACTAGTCAAATGGATGCCCTCCTCTCCCCACGAGATGCTCGCAAGGGTTAGGGGTATGACGAAAATGATTTCCAGGACCATTGACAGAGGTGCCTTCCCTCCACCCCAATAG
>CAKNXH010001427.1:86930-100812 GCA_932178445.1 Andricus quercusramuli
AAGTTCCTCGAAGACACGAGATGGAACCAATGCACCAGGTGTAAAAAACACATCTTCTCCCGGGAAGTCTGTGTTTCACAGTACTTTAGGGTCCCTGGAGTAAGTTCCTCGGAGACAAGAGATTAAACCAATGCACCAGGTATAAGGAACACATATCTTCTCCGGGGGAAATCTGATTTTTTTGGTACTGTAGGGTCCCTGTAGTAAGCTCCTCGTAGACACGAGATTGAACCAATGCCCCAGGTGTGAAAAGCGCATCTTCTTCGGGGAAGTCTGGTTCAATCTCGTGTCCTCGAGGAACTTACTTCAGAGATCCTAAGGTGCTGTAAAAACCAGATTTCCCCGAAAAAATTTTTTTTGCACCTGGGGTATTGATTCAATCTCGTGTCCTTGAGGATCCCACTCAAGGCACCCTAAAGTACTGGAAACCCATAATTCCCTGGAGAAGATGTGTTTTTTACACCTGGTGCATTGCTTCAATTTCGTGTCTTCGAGGAACTTACTCTAGGAACCCTAATGTACTATGAAACCCAAACTTTCCCGGAGACGATGTGTTTTTTACACCTGGGGCATTGGTTCAATTTCGTGTCCTCGAAGAACCCACAGTAGGTGCAAGGTTTTGACATGGGTAGCATAATTTTCTCGAAGAAGTTGTTGTTCGCATACTTGGTGCAAGTGTGTGATGTCCTGAGTGTGATTTCCGCGAGCGCAGTTCATCACCGGAAGTCAAATTCAGTACAAAATTAGTTTGTAGAAATGGTTGTAGAATTTCCGCACGGAATTTTCACATGGAATTGCCGTAGAACGTTTTCCGTAGAATTTTGTCACGTCGGTAATCAATCATCGGAATTCTAACCCAGAGAGAATACCTGCTACTTTGAAGACCGTGGCGACTTTTAAGAGCTGTCACATTTATTGTCACAAAGAGCTGTATTTGCATAATTGATTGATGGTTAAATTGCCCGTGAGCGCAAATAATTAAAAAAGTTATACATATTGCAAATGTAAGCACTCGCCTTTTCACTTGTAAAGACTAATATGTGGGGTTATTGCAAGAAGCAATGACAGTTACACTTAACTCACGGTAATATTTTCTGTTTACACATCAGAGCAGGTAATATCAGACAGATTACTCCCACCATAGGTAATATTTATATTCTACCTACACCAGCGAGTAAAAATACGAAATTACCTGCAACAAAATTTACTTCTAGTTTTTTCTGTGCTAGAATGTGAAAATGGGTCAGACTTTTGATTAACAGTGCTTTGGAGTGGCCTATCAACTGATAGCATTTTGTTTTGTTGCTCTGTTATCTACTATCGCGTATCAAGTCAGAGAAATTATCAATTGGATCCTGGTTACAATGCTTCGATTTGAGATGCGTGAAACCTAATTTTTTCAGCGTTTTCTTAGTGCAAAATCTGAGTGTTCCACAGATTTTGTCATCTATTTTTGAAAATTACAGGTCGCCTCGGCTCATATGTTCCCAATTGCAAAGTATATGCGTTCCGAGAGTAAACTTTTGACGTATGTATGTATATTTAATCTATCCCTTTTACGGGTTTGAGGGCCTCCGCTCCCTGTACATATATTTACATTTCATCCTTAGTCTAACTTAATCGCTGCTTGTATTCCAATGTTTCGCCTTACTTAAAATAACAATAATGTTAATGCTATTAATTCTTAAAATTTCTAAAAATAAGCGATCTTCCAGGGCTTTCGTTTGCTCTTACCCTCAAATACATTTTCAACGATTTAAAAAATTAAAATTTCTGCTAGTTACATTCTTTTAAACAGGATTACCTGTTTGGCTCTTTCCTGTTCCCTTGCTTTCTCTTATTTCTTCAAGTTTGTTCATCTACGTCACTTCCTGTCCATTATCATCCAAAATCCATCTCACACACTCATCCACACTCAACTGTTCATCTTCCTCTCCTGTACACCTCCCTAATACATGTGCCCATGACTCCACTTTGTATCCACATGGGGCATTATTTCTCAACTGCCCCAACTTTGAAAGTCATGTTCTTTGATTTTCTTTAAATTCGGGGCATATGTTCACCTACCCAATAGTACTTAATCGACAAATTTATAGACCACAAAAACCACCCCTCTCCAAGTGATGGGGGTGACATTTTCAACCCCAACGCCTGCACGGGTATTTTCAAAAGCTTGTAACTTCCTTTCTATTTTAGCGATTTAAAATTTTTATTAGGGTTTTCAAAAGTTTATTTCTTACTCTTTTCTTCTATTTTATTAACGAAAAAAACTAAACAAAATTTAAGCATTTTTTAAACAATTCAATTGTTTATTTAACTTTTTTAGCAATTTGGGGTATTTTTATTTTTTTTTAAATAGTCTTAAAAGGAAGCTTGCCCTTTTGGCTTCAAAAAAGGTCCTAAGCAAAAAAATGGTCCAGTGAATAGTTTCCGAGATATAGGCCCCGATGTGAAGGCAGTCCTAATGCTCGTGCTCATACGCAATCCTTTAGTAGTCCACATACTAGTTTTCAAGTCTAACATTCTTTCAACGCATTCATGTTCATTCAGAATGACATTACATCAGCTAATAAACATTTTAGAATGTTTGTCGGCGGTTCAGAGTAAGTTTATATTATTTATTATTTGTTATGAACAAATAAAAAATGCAAACTACTCTTTTCAGAAGTAATGTTGATTTTTGTCAGTATGAATGATTCCTTACTATTACAGTTCGTCAGTTCACGATATTAATTAATTTTTTATACACAGTCGTCCAAAAATTTCATTTTATGAACGAATTTTTTTCTGAATATGTGCCTAGAAACTCTTATAACGCGTAGACTCGGCCTTGATTTTGTAAATTTAGGTGAATTTCTATTAATAACTTGTTTTCCAATTTTTTAACTTATTCTGAAGCCAAAACTCTGGAGAAAGAATTTTTATTCTTTTTTCGTTGTTCTGGCTACTAGTTATTGCTGATTTACATCAAGTTGAAAATTCCACATTGGCTTAATGATCTATTTTTCATGAATCTGGTACCATAGCTAAACGTTAAGATATTGAGCGGTTGGATGTAATGACAGCCTACTTCTATTTTCAGAAGTCACTTGTTTTTCATTTGTTCTTCATGAAGTTATGTACAAAAAACAAGTGAAAAACAAGTGACTTCGAAAAATACAAGTAGGCTGTTATTGCGCGCAATCGCTCAATTATGTTTCGACTTCACTCAGAAAAAAAGTTGTCAAGAAAGAAAAGTATCGTCCTCTTGCCTGTATTGTTTTGAACCAACTGAACATCTCCTTTATACAAACAGACTTATTTGGCTGCAAGATTAGGTGAAGTTTGTCGCAAATGGATAGTGTTTGCTGCAAAAAGATTCTTTTTGAGACAAATGAAAATCTTCTCAACCTTCAAGTATATGAGAGGAAAATTCATTTGTTTCAAAACGCATTCTTTTGACCCAAAAGGATATTCCTCTGAGTCTTATTCAAGTATCTACATGGTATTTCGGTATTACTGTTGCAACGCACGGTCTTTCGTTCTTTTGGACTTTATCTTGTTTGGAAATATATCATTTAAAATAAAAGATTACAAATAAAATTCATGATTAATAATGTCAACGAAAATAACTTGGGATCATTTTTGTGCCAATCCTTTTGGCTAGGAAAAGCATTGGAAAACACCAGACTTAAGATGTTTGTCGGTAAGTCAGAGGTTAGAATTTCCCCAATTGCCGAGCAACGCTAAAATTTGCCAGCCTTGTAGAAAAGAATTTAAGAAATTGAGTTCACAAGTGCCTCCAAATGAATCCAGCATGGAAGATGTTGTTTATGGCAGTGAGGTCGATGACAACTGTATAGAAAAAGAAATCAGCGATGATCCAGATTTTCTATTTGTTCCGATAGAACATAGTGGTTGTAGAGATCAAAATCACAAAGCAGGTCTAGAAACTCTTCAACAAATTATACAAAAATTTAAGGTGAGTACTGATGGTGACGAAAAAATAACATTACTCACACTTGCTCCTAAATCATGGAGTCGTAGAAAGGTAATGGAAGAATTTGGTGCAACGGAACGTCAAGCCCGGAAAGCTGACCAATTATTTCAAAAACATCGAATACTGGCTTTGCCTGGACTCAAGCCAGGAAGAAAACTGCCACCAGGAATTGAAGTAGTAGTGATTAGTTTTTATGAAGATGACGAGAACAGTCGATTAATGCCGGGGAAGAAGGATTTTGTATCCATAAAAAAGGAAGACGGTACTCGCGAGCATGTGCAAAAACGACTTATCTTGGGCAACCTGTCAGAGTTATACGACCGTTTCAAAATAGAGAATGAGGAAATAAAAATTGGGTTCTCAAAATTTGCACAACTTAGGCCTCGACATTGCGTTCTAGCCGGAGGAAGTGGTACCCACACAGTTTGTGTGTGTGTTTATCACGAAAATGTGCATCTCATGTTAGATGCAATTGATATAAAGCATCTGACTGAAGACTCAGATAGAAAACTTATTGATTATCACGACTGTTTAAAATTAATGATGTGCACTAATCCAAGTCCTGCATGTCATTTCAGCGAATGCGAAAATTGTCCTGGCATTGATATCCTGAAGGAACACCTGACTGAACTTCTGGATGAGAACTGCGTCATTGAGTTAAAATATCAAATTTGGCAACAAACAGATAGGAGCAATCTGGTAACTGAAGTAGCTGAGACCGATATCTTCATAGAACAACTCTGCGAAAAACTTGTAAACTTAAAATCTCATGAGTTTTATGCGAAGATGCAAGCATCGTTCATCAAAAATCTCAAAATAACTCTATTGGTTGGAGTTTTCTTAATCATGTTTGATTTCGCGGAAAATTATGCTTACGTTTTTCAAAATGCTATCCAGTCTTCTCACTGGAATAATAATCAGGCATCCATTTTCACAGTAGTTATCTACTACAAAGAGGAAAATGAATTAAAACATGTGAGCATGGCGATCATTTCCGATAACTTACACCATGACACGGTTGCTGTTTATCTCTGTCAAAAATTAATTATTGAATATCTTAAGAAGCATTTTCAACTTGTAAAGATTCATTACGTCACAGATGGAGCACCACAGCATTTTAAAAATAAATATAACTTCGCCAACCTTCTGTGCCACAAAAAAGACTTTGAAATTCCAGCAGACTGGACTTTCCATCCAACTGCGCATGGAAAAGGACCATGCGATGGAATCGGAGGAAATTTAAAGCGACTTGCATCAAGAGCCAGCTTGCAGCGTCCAGCAGATAAGCAGATTCTAAGTGCTCATGATTTATATAAATGGGCCAGAGAAAATTTAAAGGAAACAGTTGTACTCTTCAGTTCTAAGGATGATCATTCAGCAATGACAGTGGAATTAGCAGATCGATTCAGTAAGTCTGTCACAATACCTGGTACTCTCAAGTACCATGCTTTCACCCCTAATGATAAGGGACAGCTGAACCTTAAACGATTTTCCTATGAAGAGAAGAGTGACATTTTTCCTAAACCTAAACGTACCTTGAATAGGGAGAGTACTTCAAAAGAAAAGAAAAGCAGTAAGAAAAATGGTGAGAAGAAAAGGCGAACCAATTAAAAAGCACTGTGTGGTGAGAGGCAAGAGGATTCATGAAAATTAAACACCCCGAATAGTGAGAGGCGAGGGGACTCACTTAAATTAAGCACCCCGAAGGAGTCTAAAATCGCACTGCCACCTCCACGTGGTAGACTCTGGAAACTATGATTTTACAGATCGTAGGCTGACGACAGGCGTTAATTAATGATTTTTCTGTAGTTGATTCATTTGAAAAAGCACTGTTTATATGTTAACAACGGTTGAATTGTGCACTTATTCATGGAATATTCATTAATAATCAATAATTATCGTAAACTGACGAACTGTAATAGTAAGGAATCATTCATACTGAGAAAAATCAACATCACTTCTGAAAAGGGTAGTTTGCATTTTTTATTTGTTTATAACAAATAATAAATAATATAAACTTACTCTGAACCACCGACAAACATTCTAAAATGTTTATTAGCTGATTTAATGTCATTCTGAATTAACATGAATGCGTTGAAAGAATGTTAGACTTGAAAACTAGTATGTGGACTACTAAAGGATTGCGTCTGAGCACGAGCATTAGGACTGCCTTCACATCGGGGCCTATATCTCGGAAACTGTTCACTGGACCATTTTTTTGCTCAGGACCTTTTTTGAAGCCAAAAGGTCAAGCTTCCTTTTAAGACTATTTAAAAAAAAATAAAAATACCCCAAGTTGCTAAAAAAGTTAAATAAACAATTGAATTGTTTAAAAAATGCTTAAATTTTGTTTAGTTTTTTTTCGTTAATAAAATAGAAGAAAAGAGTAATAAATAACCTTTCGAAAACCCTCATAAAAATTTTAAATCGCTAAAATAGAAAGGAAGTTACAAGCTTTTGAAAATACCCGTGCAGGCGTTGGGGTTGAAAATGTCACCCCCATCACTTGGAGGGGGGTGGTTTTTGTGGTCTATAAATTTGTCGATTAAGTACTATCGGGTAGGTGAACATATTCCCCGAATTTGAAGAAAATCAAAGAACATGACTTTTAAAGTTGGGGCAGTTGAGAAATAATGCCCCGTTACTCTGCACAGAGTGTCCTCTTCATCTATCCAATATCTACAAGCTCTCACTCCTTCTCCCATTCTAAACCGTACCACCCTATTCCATTTGTCTTCCCCTTTCATTTTTTGCAAATATTCTGGTATCTTCAACCCTTCGACCATCATATACCATCTATTGTACCTTGAATCCATAATCTTTCTCCATTTCTTTCCTCCTTGTCTTACTAATAGCTCTAATTCTATGTTCTGCCAATCCAGAACCCCTTTTTGTATATCACAAACCCTCCTCATTTTTTTTCTCTCTTCCTCCCATTTCGAATTTCTTAAATTGCCTCTGGTCTTCTTGTTCCGAACTTCGGCCAAGCATCCTTGAGCTATTCTGCTCCCCTCTCTCCTTTTCAGCTTCTCTCAAACCTCCAGGCTCTCTTAATTTGTCTAGTTACCATTTATTCCCTTCCTAGTTCTTCCTTCAACATTCTTCAATCGTCATTGAACCTTCTCTTTCCTATACCACATACTTGGCCCATTACTTTGCTCGCACATTCGATTCTTTTCCTCATCTGCACCTCTTTTCACCCTACTGCCTCAAACCAAAAACCTAAGTAACAGAACTCCTCCACACTTTCCACTGTTTGTTCGTTCATCTTCCAAACGCAACCTCTTTTGTCTTTCTACTTCTAAAGCACATCGTCTTAGTCTTCCCCACGTTCACCGTCAGTTCTTTTGTTCCCACATACTCTTCGAAAATTTGTATCATTAGGTTCATCCCCTTCTCATCGTCTGCTAATAGAACTACGTCGTCCGCGTAACCTAGAGGATATAGTTTGCTATCACTCAAAATCGTTCCCCCTTTCCCTTTATCCTTGAGCTTCTCCTCTAAGTCAGCCAACAGCAAATTGAATAGTAGCGGACTCAATGGGCACCCTTGCCTCAGACCTCTTCCTGTCCAGAAAATTTCCGCCTTTTCCCCCTACCAAAACCAACTCTTCTTTCTTTTACTTCATCCACTTCCTTATCACTCTTCACCCTTCCTCTTTCTCTCTTCTTCTATATACACAAGACACCGCTATTTCGAATTTTCCAATTATAACCCTTCTTGCCATTGTTCCATCCTTTTCCTCCCCGTCTTCATCTGCTCTCCCTTTCACTGCCAATCCTTTTCTCACCCCTGAGATCATGTCGCCCATCCCTCTACCTTTAATGAGTTCCTTTCTTGCTTCTTGCAGTGTCCACACATAAGATTTAGGTAACATTCTTTTCATCCCCTTCCAATCCTTCTCATCCACCCAGGTTTCACTCATCATAATCACATCCCAATTTTCTAGCTCCCGCCAAAAACCTTCATTCTTGTTCTTCAAGCCTGACACTCCCATTTATCCATAATCTGTCTCTCCCTATGCATACTATGCGCCCCTTTTTCCTCTCTATTCATGCCCTCTGCTCTATTTGCCATCTTCTTTTCCACTCACTCCATGTCAAATCCTCTTCAATTCTTTCCTTTCTTCCTCTCAATAATTTTGTTTCCTCAATAATATTCTTTTCCTCCTCCTCATGCGCTAATTTCACTAGAAGCATTCCTTATTTTCCTTATTTCCCCTGTTTCACTCTTTACTTTCAATACCTCAACTACTAAGTTATTTTTCCTCTTCGCCCTTTCTTCTCCTTCAAATCTTCATTCAATCTCACCCAGTCTTTTCTTCAATCTTTCATTCTTATTTTGCAAGTTATCACTCCCTTTTACTTTTTCCGCATTCTCTGTTTCTTCCCCATATGCTCATTCCTGATTTCTGATTTGCTTAACCGTTCTTTCTAGTGTTTTATCTCACTATTTCTCTGTTCGTCAACCTCTCTCTGTCTATTCTTTATGCTCTATAGTTTACCCCATACCTTGTCTTTCTGCTCTTTCCAGAGTTTATCTCACTCTTCTCACTTTTCTCTTACTTTTCTTACTTCCCCACTTGCGTCTTTCCCCTGCCTATTCATATCCCTATTCATATCATCCAGTCTCTTCCTTGTTTCCTCTCTAAACCCTTTTATGAGGGCTTCTAGTTTCTCAAACATCCAACCATCCCCCTATCTCTTTCTGCTGTTTTTCGTTTTATCCTAACTTTCTTGTTATCCTTGTCCCATTCTGAATCATAGTCCCCTTCCTCTCTTTTCCTTTTATCTTCCTCTTCAGTGCCAGTCGCGCTCGCCTTCGTTTGCCATTCGTCCAGACTCCTATTTGAGTCCGCGCTACCTAGCCTGTTGAGGTACTGCAAGTATGAAGGTCTCCCGCGTTTCAGGCCCGTGTCTGATTTCCTTCTCTCTGCCGTCCCAACCCTGGTCGGCGTCTGTAATAACGCTTCCTCACCGCTACTGTAAACTTCCCCCTTCTCCCCACTGACCGTGCTCTCATCCTCGTCACCTCTTATTTCGGCTGCCTATTCTATGCAATCTGCCATTGACTGTCGCCGTCTCACGCCCGATTGTGGACTCCGTACTATTGGCATCTTACCATTACTCCGCGAAGTTTCCCGCTTTTTACTCGCCTACCTCTTGCTCCCCCCTTGCCGAAAAACTATTTTTATACTTCTAACTTCAGAAACTTCGCACATTCCAATTTCCCTTTCTCACAACTTACTTTCACCCTTTACACCCTTGTCATCACTCACTCTTCTTCCTTTATACCTGGTCATCGGAGTCACTGCCCTTTCTGCATACACACACGCTGATTCCCTTCACAAAAGCCAAAAAACCAACACTTGAAACAAAAGAGTTCTCTGACGATCGGTACCGAAAATGGAATCCCACTAAAATAAATTTAAAAAAAATATAAAAACAAAAATAATTCAAGCAATTTTATTCAACTACAAGAACTAGAAAACTGAGAAAAATATATTTGAATGTGGAGGCCTCTGGACCTCGCACGGTTTCTGTGAAGCATACAGTATCCGTTCCATAAGTAGCACACAGTGCGTTCATTCTAATGAAGGCAAAAAGGGACAGTGTTTTGTGTTTCCTATTCCCGATAGGCGACGCATGCGATTCAAAAATATGCAAAAGTGACTACGGACCTACAGGGGCCATGGGACTTCTCAACTTGGCGTGCCGATACCACGTGGTACTTGAAATGAAACAAGTGATGCTTCAATTAAGAAAATAAAATTTGAATCAGGGGGAAAGAGGCAGGGAGAGGTCAGCTCAGCGCTATTTGGTTCATTCTATTCCCCCTTGGAGTCGCATTCGTTAAATGTCCTGCTCTGTAATTTCTTCTTTAAGTTTTACATAGTGAACGCACTGTGAAGTAGTAGGACTGACTTTCTACAGCCCAAATGGAGCAATAGAGGGTGTTTTCACGGGCACTGTGAGTGTTAGGGGGTATCAGGAACCAAGTGCATGCTCGAACAGTCACCTCTGAGCATTTGCGGAGTAAATACCTAGCGAAAAGTAAACCCTTTTTTGGCTTCCATCACGCTCTCATAATGGACCGCATACTCTAGCAGCGTCAGTCACAAACAGCTGATCTGATCACCGCATCCTCTCCGTACGCCTGCTTAATCATGGTGGAAGTCTCGGTTGCAGACTTTCTTAATTTAACAGAAAACTTCATCGTGCAGCACTCCTCGAGCGTGCTGTCCATTTTGAGAGCGTGACGGAAGTCAATAGAAGTTTTTACTTTTTGCGAGATATTTATTCTGGAAATACTCGTCCAGAGCTCATACTTTTCACCCGATTCTAAGTTTTTTTCTCTTAGATACTCAGCATTAAATTCGCGACAAACGTAATAAAAGCGATTTTTCATTTTTTGTTTAAACAAATTACTATTTTAATAAATATTGCGGAAAGAATAGGAAAATTCAAATTATTATCTTTTATTGAAGTGCAAACAACAAAACTATATTCTAAATCGTCGAAAATGCATGCATAACTATTATATAAAGAAAACATTTGTTGTAAACAAATTTCATAAACAAATATGTGGTTTATCCTTTTTTAGCAGCGCAAAATATTTCTTGTTATTGAAAACCAAAGAAATTAACACAGAGAACTATATAAAAAAAGTATTAAAAATGAATTTTTATAATTGTTATAAACAAAATACGTAAACATATCGTAAAAATGTACATTTTCCGAACAATAAAATCTTTTCCAATCACACGATACTATTATGGACAAACGGATATCACAGTAATGTAAATTAAACCTTCTGATTATTAACTGTAATTGTTATTAACAAATTATATAAACAAATTGTCAAAATTTGAAGTTTTCTTTCGAATTTTTTTTTCATAAAAAAATGCATGATTATGAAAAAAAATTTGAAAGAAAACTTAAAATTTGGACAATTTGTTCATATCATTTGTTAATAATAATTACAGTTAATAATTGAAGGTGTAATTTGTATTATTGTGATATCCGTCTGTCTGTAATAGTATCGTATGAGTAGAGTGTATGGCGCCTGAACCAAAAGACCTTGGATATTAATAGGCTAAAGTGGGGGACCGCACACATAACAATTTTGTGAGGCTCTTCACTTGGGGTGATCACTAGAGAGATTGATCAGCCATCTGGGTCGGAACAGTGTTGCGGGTTGAACGTGTTATTGCGAACAACCAAATCGCGTACTCAAACTTTTGAGTTTCTATTATACGATGAACAGAAACGAGCGTGGAGCGCGAAGTTTACATGATTTTTAAACTAAATATCGAGCGCGAAGCGCGAGTGTCTTGATAAGAATGTGTTCCTTAAGGTCAATAGAACCATAAGTAAATTAATTCCTCTTTCTATGTAAAACGCACATAATTAAACCAAAAGCAGGTCATAACAATGAAGCTAACTAAGAGAGCATTAGTCCGCGAAGCGCGCAATAGTGAGCACATGAAGGGCGAAAACCGAAAGGAACCGAGCTTAAAGCGTCTGGAAAATGTGTCCGAGCGCGTAGCGCGAGGTGAATATACTATCGAGCGCAAAGCGCGAGATCCAACAGGTGTGCGCCCTAGGCGCGCTCAAACTTGCGAGCGAAGGGAACCGCGCGCGAAGCGGGCGACGAGAATGCGCCCGCGCAGCGGGCAGATTTTTTTATTATAAATTCTCTGTGTTAATTTCTTTTGTTTTCAATAACAAAAAAAATTTTGCGCTCATAAAAAAGGACGAACCACATATTTCTTTATAAAATTTGTTTACAACAAATGTTTTGTTTATCAAACACATTATTTACATTCGGTGAATATTTATGCATGCATTTTCGACGATGTAGAGTATAGTTTCGTCGTTTGCACTTCAATAAAGAATAATAATAATTTGTAATTTCCTTTTTTCTCCGCCATATTTATTAACACAGCAATTTGTTTGAACAAAAAATTAAAAATCGCTTTCCTTACGTTTGTCGCGAATATGATGCTGTATATTTAAAAAAAACTTCACGTGCGATATTTACTCCGCAAATGCTCGGATACTATTTGTCGGGGACGATTTTGGTTCCGTACACCCCCTACCACCCATCCTGTCCATAAAACACGTTCTGTATTGCTTCGTCTCGGCTACAGAAAGTCGGTCCTACGACTTATGGAAGATCCCCTTTTTTTGCACTTTTTAATTCCATTTCCGGAAAAAATGTATGTGGCAGGAGCGTCAACATTTTCTGGCTTGAATGATGCTTTCAGAAGAAGAAAACCTCAGCTTTGACGATTTCTGAACATTTTCTCATAAATTCTGATTTATTCCGGACGATTTCTGTACAGTCAAAAATTATCCTTATGAGACTAACTTCACCTAACTTTGCAGCTAAATACTTATATTCGTGTGAAAAATACATTCACGTAGTTCGGAACGATCAGGCAAGGGGGCGATGTTTTTTTTCAAGACAACTTTTCTTCTGAATGTTCGCTTCACCGTAGTCCGCAGTCAGATTTTAGGTATAAAATTTGACAATAAATGACCACTTTTCCACAGGGAAGGATTATAAATCACTACCCAGTTTGCTATAAGAAAGCAGGTAAACTAAAAACCTACGATAGAGAGGAATACTCTTGCTACGACCAACTGTGCCAGCATGGTATGTTTGTGTATAATAGTTTATTATGTAAAATTTTAGTGGAGGATAATTTTCAAGGGCCGGATCTGAAATATACTGTTCGTAATCGGCTACAGGTCGTATTTTTTAACCGAATTTGATGTTTCCTTTTCAGAAATGCTCGGTTATAAATTTTTAGGATATTTGTGATTGGCGAGTTTTTTTCTTAATGCTGCAATATATGAACAAATGAGGTGGCAAAATGTGCAATTTCGGTTTTATGACCTTTTATCTCAACAGCAAATGCTGAAAGAAATTCCCTAATGTTCATAGTGATTGCAAGAGCATCCTATTAATATTTAACCTAATTATGACAAAATAATTGCATATATTTTATATTGTCTTTACAGACATTTTGAAAATGCAAGCTTTATCATGGAAAATAATTACATTTTCTTAACAATAATTTTCATGAACTCATGTCTCAGTCGCCCATTGGCCTGCAATTATTATAAACCTTTGTATAAAGAAGAAACTTGGATGTTTCATTTCTAAATACAAATAACCGCAGTCTTCACTGACATTAGCCGAAAATTAGCTAATAATGATTGTAAAATTGGACATCAAGCTTTGGATAGCGAACTGCATAATTGTAATAAAATTTGGTATAAGCAAACGTCTGAATCTAGTATTTGCGCATGGAAAAAAACCATATTTTTTCTGTAATTATTGTTAATGTTAGCTTGTTTGTGATATTAGAGTAACAATATTGTTCAAGAACTAATATCTGCGGTTATTAGCACCAATTTCATAGAAAAATTTTTAGAATTATCATCTCGACGTAAACATTTTAAATATGAAAACTTGAAAAAAAATGTTAGCCCATTAATTTACAGAAGTGTCTTTAAAAATCGTCAATATTTTGTAATAAGTAATATTACGCTTTAAGGCCATGTGATGAGTGTGTCACGTGACCAGATTCCTACCTTACGGGCACTTTTTTTATTTGTCATCTTTTTTTCAGGAATCCGGTCGCGTGACCCACTCGTTACATGGCCTTAACCAAATTATAATTACAATTGTACTCAAATTTAGTTAAGAAGAAAATTCTTTCGACAACAGGATTTCTCAGTTAAGTATTTCGAGGAATTATCATGAAAAATTATAAGAATAGCTATTTGTCAATTATTCATAACAGTTATATGTACTGATCGTTGCTATAATTGCCTAGAGTGTTTTCATAGTGAAACAATCGACAACAATAATTAAGGAAAAAACATTTTT
>CAKNXH010001427.1:100912-130571 GCA_932178445.1 Andricus quercusramuli
TTTTTTTCAAAATTTTTTTTTCACAAAATATTTTTTTTCAAAATTTTTTTTTCACAAAATATTTTTTTTCAAAATTTTGTTTTCCAAAATTTTTTTTTCATAATTTTTTTTTCACAAAATTTTTTTTCAAAATTTTTGTTCACAACATTTTTTTTCAAAAATTTTTTTCACAACATTTTTTTTTAACAATTTTTTTGCACAAAATTTTTTTCCAGAGCACTTTTTTTTCAACATTTTTTTTTTCAAATTTTTTTCAAAAATTAAAAAAAAAATGTTTTCCAACAAAATTCCTTTACTCCACTCTATGCAATATACAATTAGTATTTTTCGTTACCACCTCCTAACAACTTTCTCGGAAGGTTGTTGCAAAAAATAGCGTGTGATACACGTGCGCACAGGCAATTGCTGACTCGTGTAATTTCAGCATTCGCCTTCAGCTCTTCGCACTCGTCCTCGTTTTCGCACTCGCTTCGCTCGTGCGCTAACCTCCGACTCGTGCTTCGAGCCTCCGGCTCATGCTGACAAATTTACACTCGTTGGCAATCACCTATTTTGCGCACTTGTATCACAAATAGCTATTATGCCACTTGCATGATTTCAGCCCTTTTCGACGTTTATGAAGCGAAGCTAAAACTCTAATTTTCACTCCCTAAGTAGTAGAAAGTACTTCTTACGCCCTAGGGACTGAAAAGTGAAGTCAGAGGTGAATAATTAAAATTATACATCTATGAGCTCGCATTTTACGATTATCTGCACACTCACTGTAAAAACCATCAGGAAATTTTGGTTGCAGATTACGATGGGTCCTAAAAGAAACTAAGCAACTCGCAGCGACGGATAGAAACTACGTATCTGGCCTGCTCTATACTAAGTGTATAGATATTTGTATATACTTAGTATAGAGCGCACCAGATACGTAGTTTCTATCCGTCGCTGCGAGTTGCGTATTTTTTTTTAGGACCCATCGACTATAGAATTTCGCGGTTATTTATGGAAGTTTACTATATAAAACTGATAAAAATACCGTAAATTATCGGAAATTTTTGAAAATGAATTTTTGGTACATTATGGTAATTTACTATATTTACCGGTAAAATTTCCATTAAAGACCCAAGATTTTCATGAATTTCTGAAAATTGATGGAAATTAAAAAAAAGAATTTCAGGTAATTTATGGTAAGTTACCATATTTACCTGTGAAACTACCATGAATGACCGAAAATTTATAGACATTTTTAAATTGAATTTTGGACAATTTATGGTAAGTGACCATTAATTACCTTCAAAATTACCGTAAATCACCGAAAATTTCCAGCAACTGTTTCATTGAATTTTTAATAATTTGGAACGAGTTAACATAAATTTTATGCTTCTTTATTCAAAATCTAATATGGACTAAAATCATGACTGTATTTCGAGCAATGCCTAAAATCGTCCAATTGTTATTTCCACCTGGTCCCAGAACCCTCCAGGAATGTTATTGAGTAAAGAAGTTTCTGATTGACCTCATTTACACATATATTGATTTCAAATTTTTAATTTTCTCTTGAAATTATTTTTTTTTTTGTAAATGGCAAATCTTAAATGACAAATTAAAATCGTCTAACTTCTTATTTCAAGAAGCTTAATTCCTATTACAATTTTTTTTTAATCCTGCAAAATTAAAAAAATTGCCTGAAATTTTCCAGATTATTTTTTGACATATTTCCAAACCTTCAGAAATTGAAATTATTAACCTAAAATCAAATCTTTCAACATTTTTTCCAGGAAGCACAAGGCACAAGATGTACATAAAATTTATCCCTGTCGATTTTGATCAAACTTTGAAAATTGTAGATCCCATCGTAGATCCCAGGCCATTCAAGGTGAACTTCTCATTTGTTCTTGACAATCAACCAATGCAGACAAGATATAAGCAGGAAATCAGTATCCAGCCAAAAAAAAGGAGAATGTTATCAATATCAAGCCAACGAAGAAAAGATATAAGGAGGACTTAGTCAATATGTAGCCAATGAAGACAAGATATGAGGAGTTTTTTGCCAACGAACTAACCCGAAGAAACCAACCCGAATGAATTATTACCTTCAACGTACCGACACAAAC
This sequence comes from Andricus quercusramuli, assembly GCA_932178445.1. Classification (NCBI taxonomy): domain Eukaryota; kingdom Metazoa; phylum Arthropoda; class Insecta; order Hymenoptera; family Cynipidae; genus Andricus; species Andricus quercusramuli. Next base: position 103,015 of record CAKNXH010001427.1, read on the forward strand.
AAACAAACCCAAACGAACAAAACCGAACAAAACCAAACAAACCAACCCAAGCGACTAACTTATAAACCAATCCACCCAAACGAATCAACGCAAACAAACGCACCCAAGTAAACCAAACCGCACAATCCAAAACATAGGAACTCACGCAAGCGAGCATACTCAAAACCAACCAACCAACCCAAGCAAACCAACCACCACAAACTGATTAAGACCAAGCAATCCAAACCACCTCAACCAAATCAACTAACTTAAACCAACCAGCCCAAAAACAACCCAAATTAACCAATTCAAACAAATCCAAACCATTCATTCCTAACAAACGGAAAACCCACAAATCCAAAGTAACCCTAAGCAACCAAACAAACCAAGCGAAATTTACCAAGCCAAACTAACGAACCTAAATGAATCAAACCAAGCGATCCACCCAAACAAAATAACGAGAGTAAACAAACTTAAATGTACGAACCCAAACCTACTATTCCAATATGCATTGGCAACAAACTTCTCATATTTGACCTTCATTAACTGGATGTTGACTACATTCCGCTCATATCTTGCCTTCATTGGATGGATATTGGCAACAACCTGCTCATATCGTCGTGCCTTTATTGGCTGGATATTGGCAACATCTTGCCTCCCTTTGATAAATATTGATTTGCTTCTCATATCTTGTCTTTGTTGGCTGAATATCAACAACAAATGAGAAGTTCACCCGAAACGACCTTGAAAAATTACCTATGTCCTAAGGTCATGACTTTCTCAGCATTTTTTTTCTCAGAGCGCAATAACTTTTGTTGGGAATATTTCTTTGTCTGATCTTCTGTTTTTGAGACATTAGCCTAGTTTTCTTGAAATGGATCGAAATTTAAACCTCTGTAACTCGAAAACTGTCAATTTTCGGACTTCATGCCCAATTGCCCATTGACTTGTCCAATCGAGACGATGAGAACTACATTTTTACAATGTTTCATCACAATCGACAGGGATTCATTCCATGTAAATTTTGTGCCTCGTCCTTTGGAAAAATTGTATTCTCTTTTGAAATGTCTTTATATGCTTTTCAATTTTCTTTAACCCTACGTTTAGAGATTACTTTTTCCCACCGTCCGTTTAAATATAGAGTCTTGTGAGTTTGAGTCAATTTTTGAACTGTTTCTGATACAAAATGAAAAACTGGTAAAATGCTGGGTTTACTTCTTAAAGCATATTCTACCTAATACAATTTTTGCTAGTGTTATTTCTAAACTTCCTGAACGAAAATCTTCTCCCACAGACAAGATATTCCAGTTCAAAAATCGTTTGTGCCCTTAAAGCTCCTGTCTGCCAACGGAGGGTTACACAGTATTAAAAAGTATTTAAGAACATTTTAAAAAAGAATACAGTTTCTTCCAGACTTCTGAGAAAATGTGGAATGATTTCATTTTAAATTAATAATTTAAAGTTTTTAAGGTTTCAGAACATTTGGTTCCATTTTAATTGAGCATCACCTTCTTAGCGTCCTGCCATAATACCAAATCATCTTGTTTTGATGCCACCGTTTGTACTATTTTACTTTGCTAACTTTAGATTGAAAAGTGGTACGTACTAGAGAACTGAAATAATGAACAGGGAGTATTGTTTTAATTGCTTGCAACTTCATGCTAATGAGAATTCTCCGTTGTTTTAGAAGCTTTTAGAAAATGAAAAAATAATGTGAAAATACACTTTCATTAAAAAATAGTTATTTTTAAAGTTATTGAAAAAATAAAGTTTCTTCTTTTTTTTAGAATTTAGCAGAAAAGTGAGGTAGTTCAGAGGTCTGTTTTTTAATTTTGAATCTTTTTCATGCTCATTATGCATAAAATTAGTCATGATTAAATAGATTTCTGTTCGATCTTTAAAACAAAACAAAACAAAGTTTCGTCCTATGCAATTAGTACCATGCAAATGGTATATAATTATATATAGTTAAAACTATAAACGGTTATAATTAATTCCTCATAAATGTTTTTTGGAAATTGCGGTTATTTTGTTAATTAAACTCGGAGAAAATGAACAAAGAAACTCGGAGAAAATAAACAGCCAAATGGCTAAAAGTAAGACGAGAGTCAAAAATCGAACTCACCATCAAAACTTTTAAAAGAAGAGGAAAAATCGAAAAAAATTAAGGCGGCAAGAGAATGGAGTACAAAATTGATGAAAATGCCATTGAAAAGATTAAAGTTAAAATAAAGCAGCATCTAAGGTAAAATTGTTGAGCACCTGGTACAAAAAAACATAACCTTTAAATAACATACATAATTTATTATTATATTGGTCATTTAAAAAATATTTTTTCGATTTATTTCACTTATGAAAGTTATACAAACCTGTAAATTTAGTGGATTTTAAAGAAGGTTTTCAAAAGAGGTGATGTTTTTCGTAGGGTTTCTAAGATTTAAAGAGATTTGAAATTATTTTCTTCGAATTCAACGTGAATTCTTATTAATTTATCCTGCATTCTTTTAATTCTTTGGAATTCTTTTGAATTTTCAAAACTCACTCACTTCTACTTAATTCGATGGATTTTTTTGAATTTTTCGAAGTTCTTATTTAATTGATCCTGAGGAACAATTGATAATTAAATAATGATAGGATTTGAAATATTTTTTTAAATTCCTTGGCATTTTTAAGATCTTTAAAATATTTCAAGAGATTTAAAAGGATTTTAAATATTTTATGTTATTTTAAAATATTACAGAGAAATTTTTTATGTATTCCAGTAATTTAATGGGATTTCGAAAGATTTGAAATATTTGATGAGGGTATTGTCAAAGATTCGCAGGCACTTTCAAGAGCTTTAAAAAGTTTCAAGGGATTTCTAAAAGATATCAAAGGATTTTGAAATACTTTAGGAATTTTTAAAAGATTCCTAGAACTTTTTTATTCATTCCAATAGTTTATAGGAATTTCAAAGACTTTGAATTACTTCAGGGTATTTTAAGAAAATTTAACGCAGTTTCGAAAAATTTAAACAATTTCAAGGGATTTCGGATGGTTTTAATAATTTTTGGAAGATACAGAAGGATTTTACAGGACCTGTAAAATTGTATAGGATATTTTAAAAGATTCCAGTGGTTTTTATGAGGTTGATACATAATTTCGAATAATCATACTATTATATTCACAAAGCAAGGCAACTTTATTTCTACCTAATTTTTCGTCTTTAAACTATAATAATAAAAAATTGATTCATTTTAATTTTAAAAAATTAGTTAAAATCTTTTTTATTCAATAAATGAAAAATAAAAATATTGTTTTGCATCTAATATTTATTTTCTATAATACTGCTTCTCATTTGTGAAAATTCAATTGCATTCTTTCACTTTATTAAGGAATAATTCTATTTTATTTGAATTTTTAATACAAATTCAACAACGCTTGGAACATTGGATTTTTCGAAATAGACAAAAATTTAACTGTACATCAAACCCTCTTGATTTTTTTGAATTATTGCAATTTTGAGAATCAAAATAACTTTTTTTTTGTGAAAAATGGATCAAAAGTTCAAGTCGAATATTCGAAATTCGACTTGTTCGAATATTCGAATAAATCGAATTTCAAATATTCGACTTGAGTTTTGTAGTCATTTTTCAAAAAAAGGAGTTATTTTGATTTAGAAATTTTAATAGCTTAAGGAAATCAAACCTGTTCGATGTACATTAAAATTATTTCTATTTCAAAAAATCCAACTTTACAGGCGTGTCTAAATTTGTATTACAAATTCGAATAAACGACTGCACACCTCTAATTTGTAGTCACTCTTAATGAAAGGCCATTAACGAATACTCTTATCTTTGGCCACAATCAAATTATTCGAAAATTATTTTTCGAAGTCTTATAATAAATTACGAATTAGAATTAGGTTTTAGCTAATTTCGCTAATTTATTTTTCTGCAAATTAGTTTCTTCGGAATCAGCTACAGAAATTTTAGCAAACTGTCTCATTCTATTCGGCAAATACAAGTGAAAAGTGTAGGCCAAAACTTCTTTCCCATGTTCTGCATCACAAGGAAAGTAAGACTTGAGTTTAGACAAATCATTCATGACTAACATAAGTCAAAAACATGAGTTTGCTTGCAATGCAGAGAAAATGAGTTTTCGATTGATTTTATAAAATCAAAGATTTTTAAATTCGGGTACTGGAGATTGTAATGCTGATCTAAAGTGATTAATTTTGCCACTAGATGATTAGTTTGGATTTGACCTACACTTTCGTCGCTTGCAGAATAAAATAGTGCGGATTTGCAATGCACGCAGTTCCTCTGTTTTAATTTTTGACAAAATTTGACCTGTAATGTAATACAGTAAAGAATGATTGTGAAAATGGCCAGCACTGTAAAAAAAAAGTATCATTTCGAGGCTAGTTTCAGGTATTGAAACAGTCCTCCAAAAATATAGTCTCGAGTGGCTCGATTCTAATGCCACTTTATTTTGATACCACTAAATGACGTTTTAGTACAACTTTTTTGGATCGAAACAGGACCGAAATGAGCATGGAGAATAGACATAAGGAGACCAAAGTCCTGTGCATTGACTTCAACAAAAACGAGCATTTTTCTGTCGGATGTACAATAACGCATCGAAATGCTAGATCTTCTCGAGCGCGGCGCTAGTGTGGTACGCGTAAAGATGGCCGCCGTCATGGTCCGTGTAAATATAACCTCAAGGCTCAAGCATAAATACGAAATTCCTAAATCATTTAAACAATTTGTTGAGTCATGTATTCAAAAGGAAACCTTTGGTGCATTTTAAACTGATGAAAAATTCAATATTTATTAAATATAATAATCCTGATTTTCACGTTGAAATCAAAATCTTAATTATTCCCTATTTAAATGTTTATAATGCAAAGGTTATATTAATTCGTTAGCGCAATTATTCAAAAGTACCTATCTCGTCCATTGCAGGATCTCTACAGTTACACACACACACACACACTTCAAAAAAAGATGTTTCGCGGTGGATTAAATTATTTAAATTATTCAGCTCTTGTTTTATGTCAATGACAATTTACCTCTGTAAATCACATATTACAATCGTGAATAATTCAAAATCTGTCAATGTCAACAAAACAAAAACAGCCGCCGCTCAATACGCGTGCGACACTAGCGCCTGGCACGGGAACGGGAAGTATTGTAAAAATTATCATACAACAAAAATTTGCTCATTTTCGGTTACACTACTTTGGTCTCCTTATGTCTATTCTCCATGGAAATGAGACTCAAATTTTTTCTGTTTCAAATGTTTTCTGTTTCTCTTAAGCATGACGTTGCAAGAAATTAAAACAATTGCCCTGTGCATTATTTTAGTTCGCTAGTATGTACCACTTTTCAACCTGAAGTTAGCGAAGTAAAATAGCACGAACGAAGGCTTCAAAAAAAGACGATTTGGTATTATAACAGGACGCTAAAAAAATGATGCTCAAATAAAATGGAACCATAGTTTTTACAGTGAGGTTGAGTCTTCTACTAGTGTTTTTATGATTATCGAATTCATTATAGCGATGTGTATCGCTCCAAGGTGCAAATCAAATTACAGAAGTGAATTGGGAGAACCCGAAGATCCCGAATATGAAAAAAATTAATTTTTCCATCGTTTCGAAAGACCCAGCTATTAAAGCTTTATGGCAAAAAGCTTTAATTCTGAAAAATTTCACCGTGATTTTACCGTTCGTTTACAGTAAACATTTTTTAAAGGAAGACTTTCTCCACGAGAAAATCCTAAAAGCACCCGATGACACTATTTTGTTAAAGGTAAATAATTATATATTTACTGTGAAATCGAAATGAAAAGTTACAAATAAAACAAAAGTAAATTTTTGTATTCAATAAACTGTATTATTAGGTATTTTCACATACTACTCATTAAAAAAAATCGGTTTGTTTTCCCGTCAGCAAGTGCAACAACATACAAAATTTACTCATATTTTTAGTAATTTTCAGAATGAAAAATATGTGCCAAGTTAATGTAGTCAATGTCTTATTTGAGTAGGATACAGAAAAAGTGACGTTCATTTCAGGATTAAATTAGAAAGCTACAAAATGTATGATACTAACCTCAATTTTTCTCCTTTAGCAGTTCATGCGACCAAAACCTTGAATTAATGTTACTTTTTTAAACGAGTACTAAGTAAAAATACCTAATAAATACAGCTTATTGAATAAAAAAGAATTTACTTTTGTTTTGTTTGTAACATTTCATTTCGATTTTACATTAAATATATAATTATTGACCTTTTACAAAATAGTGCCATCGGGTCCTTTTACATAGGAGTTTATTGTGGTGAATGTGTTCCTTTAGAAAATTAACAAACTGGCCAGTTTATTTGCACCCCGGATAGATACTCTTCGGCATAATTAATGTGATAAATAAACAACATGAAAAAAGTACTGTGACAGTTCACGGACGTTTGACGTTCCCATGTGCTACACGGAGGAAAAACTCCGGGACTATTCATCAGGCGCATATCGCTGGCGTCTCTTGCTTTATTTCCAAGAGCCTCCACGGACTTTTTCAGTGAGTCTCCTTGCAATTTGTCTTTAGGCCACGCCTTCTGCCTGTTGACACGTTAGCACCACTAAATGTTCGCAGGAGGCGTGGCCTAAAGGCAAATCGCAAGGAGACTCACCAACCCTAGACAGGGCCCGTGGGGTATTTGACGACCCAAATGGAAATCAAAGTACGCTCCCGAACTCGTAGACGATATTTTTGAATCAAGACCTTATCCATAATTCACTTTCACTTTCTGGAAGTGGAACCTAGTCGGTCCAGTGCCTTTATTGTGCATCGTTGTGAAGTGAAAAATATAAGTGAAGCGCGTGGGGTCACAGGAGCCCCAGAGGCCTTTACACGTATAAATTTTGTGGAGGTGAGTCAATTTGACTTTTTTGTCTAAAACCAATGTATTGCATACATAATTAAATAATAATGCAGTATTGAGTTCCAAAAAATGTTTGCATGCCTGATTTTTGAATTTTATGGGCTGTACTCTGAGAAACAATAAACCACAGATTCCTGATTCTTTCAAGTGTGCTGGTGACATTGGTTTAACAAAATTTGCTTTTGATGGGACGAAAACTCTTCTGTCTTATACTCCCAAAAGAAACAGGATCGTCATCTTTCTTTCATCTCTACACCATGCAGACGAATCGACCAGAAAACGGGAAAGCCAGAAATAATTACATTTCATAACACAACTAAAGTAGGCACTGACACATTTGACCATATGTGTCATGAATACACAACAGCGAGAAAAACTCTGCGACGGCCAATAAGAGTTTGGATGGGGATGCTCGACCAAGGTGAAATAAACTCCCTAATTTTGTACAATTTTCATTCTGCGAACCCAAAAGTGAATCGCAGAGACCTTTTCTGCCGTACAAACTAAAAAGATACATAAGTGACATTTTTATGAAAAATGAGTTTTTGGTATCACTGGATTCGTAAGAGCAAGCTGCATCTCACTAGGATAATAAAAATTATTAATTATTAATATTTATTGCAAAAAACGATTGTTTAAAACTGAGGAATGTCGAAAAAGTTGAAAAATACAAGAGAAAAAGATACACAAAGCACTTTGCGCGTCCCAAAATTTGTACACGGCATCTAATACGTCATCATCATACAAATGAAAAAGAACCTAAAGTACTTTGTGTCTTTTTTGCCTTATAAAAGTGACCGAGTCCAAAGTAAATTTACAAACGAAAAGAATCGCTTGCCCTTGCGTATGTTTTTGCTTTGTAAAATAGCTCGAGCACTGATCCGAAATTCAAGGGAAATAAGTCCCGGCTGTTTCCGTTACTCTTCGGAAATGTTCGGACTTCGGCGTTGCGGGACGAGCGGCAGCCAGAGAGAATGCGTGATAATATATATATATGTTTTTTTTAACTTGAGACAACGAAATATCTCAAAAAATACGCATCCTACGGAAAAAATGTCTGGAATAAAAACTTTTTATTTTCGAGGCGGAAAAAAGATTTGTTAAAATTTACCCCACCCCCACCCCCACAGGAGGCAGTGGTGGGGGTAACTTTGTAATTTCAAATGGCAACCCCAATTTTTTATCACAGATTCAGATTCTCCTTTACGAAATACGTAAGTTTTATTCGGAAAATTTGTTTCGATTCGCGATAGATGGCGCTGCAATTGCGAAAAATGAAATTGTTGACACTACTTTTATTCTACCCAGGAATAACGACGCGGATGTAGTAGTTGTCTATTCCCTTCGGGGTGCTTAATTTCGGTGAGTCCCCTTGCCTCTCATCATCCATCGGGGTGCTTGAACTTTTGGCAACGGGACAGTAAAAGTGATAAAACTTTCGAAAACCATTCCCGAATGAGGTTGGTTGACGACAGTCGATTTTGGATGTAGACATTACATATCATCGAGTCTCCACTGTCTACAATCCTCGACGTCATTTCGGCCGAGCGATAACCGCGTTTATCCGTGCTTAACGTTTATTCATTAGGAAGGTTGATTGTGTTCATTTCGTTTGGGTGTGTTGGTTGCTTTCGTTTGGGTTATTGTTGTTGGTCACGTTCGTTTGAGTTGGTTTGGGTGTCGTTGTATTTCCTCATTACCTTACTTCATTACTTTTACAATGGAAATTCTATCTCAGCAACAGAAGATTGAAATGATTCTCATTTATGGAGAAAGTGGCAGGAATATCAATGATGCTCTCACGCTTTATACTCAACGCTTTCCAGAAAGTGTTCCTTCACGCGCTTCTTCTGACCGGGTTGTCCGAAACTTCATCACTGATGGAAGTGTACAACCGAAAAAAAGGAAGCGTCAAGTAACAGTTACTGGAGTTGATAATGAAATTGCAATTTTAGCTGCAGTCACTCATGACCCTCATGTTAGTACTCGACAACTAAGCCGCGATTCCGGAATGTCTCTATCCAGTGTTTGGAAGGTATTAAAACGTAATAATTATCATCCGTATCATATTTCACTGCATCAAGAACTTCATGGAAATGATTTTCAGAACCGAGTGACATTTTGTCAATGGGCGATTCAGCAGATACAAGGAAACCCGAATTTCTCTTTTCTAGTACTCTTCGCAGACCATGGTAACGTTAATCGGCACAACATGCATTATTGGAGTGTAGAAAATCCACAATGGCTGCGTGAAGTTGAGCATCAGCGTCCATGGTCCGTGAACGTTTGGTGTGGAATAATTGGAGATCAACTTATCGGTCCGTATTTTATTGATGGAAATTTGAACGGTGAAAAATATCGTGACTTTTTAGAAAATCAACTTCCAATATTGCTGCAAGACCTAAGCTTGGAAGTGCGACACAACATGTGGTTTCAATATGACGGTTGTCCAGCAGATTATGCCGCAATTGCGAGGGAAGTACTCAATCGCGAATTCAATGGACGATGGATCGGTAGAGGAGGTCCAGTAAATTGGCCTGCCAGATCGCCAGATCTTACGGCGCCGGATTTCTATTTGTGGGGTTATCTAAAGAATCGCGTGTATCAAGAAGTGCCCACAACTCGTGATAACATGATCGAGTGAATCAGGTCTGCTTGTGCACAAGTATCACCAGACACAATTCGCAGTTGTGTGGAATCTTTCAAAGCTCGGATTAACATGTGCATCGAAGTGCGAGAACACCATTTTGAGCACTTATTGTAAAATAATTAATCGAAATCAAGCATCCCTGTGGTGAGAGGCAAGGGGACTCACCGAAATCAAGCACCCCGATGGATGGTGAGAGGCAAGTGGACTCACCGAAATTAAGCACCCCGAAGGGAATAGACAACTACTACGTCCGCGTCGTTATTCCTGGCTAGAGCTAAAAGTAGTGTCAACAATTTCGTTTTTCGCAATTGCAGAGCCATCTATCGCGAATCGAAACAAATTTTCCGAATAAAACTTACGTATTTCGTAAAGGAGAATCTGAATCTGTGATAAAAAATTGGGGTTGCCATTTGAAATTATAAAGTTACCCCCACCCCTGCCTCCTGTGGGGGTGGGGGTGGGGTAAATTGTAACAAATCGTTTTTCCCCCTCGAAAATAAAAAGTTTTTATTTCACACATTTTTTCCGTAGGATGCGTATTTTTTGAGATATTTCGTTGTCTCAAGTTAAAAAAAACACCCTTATATACCATATGCATACATATTGAATGTGTAAATTGATCGCGTGAAATCTATCTTTCCTCTAATGTAAAAATATGTATTTGGTATGAATATGGGTACAAATTTACGATTGTATAAATTCAATTAGTGTCGAAATTCATACGTCTCAGACTCTCTCTCAAAATATCTCGAAGGTAAGTGTAATTAGAATAAAAGCTGTACGTTAAGAGGTTAGGAAGCACGTCATATTCCATATTTTATTAACAGAAGTCCTTCTAACTCTTTTAAAAACAACGTCATCATTATATGATCGGGAATGATAAATAATAACTACGCATCCTCTCTCGTGCAATTATTTTTTATTGTAAAAATCGTAATAAGTGGCTTTCCACAAATCGCGTAACGCTAAAAATAATCAAAATTGACCCCCGTCCCTCGTGACAGAATGTGACAATGTAATGACCGGTCATTTAAAGAATTCGCATACCCCCCTATGTTCCTATTAGGGAAGAAAACACTTTTTTTTTATTGGAATATTATTCAGAATTATATTCGAATGAAAAACAAATTTTGATGGAAAAAATTTGAAATTTCTTGTTTCGTACTCTATAATAATAAACTGATGAAAAATAGAACAAATAAACATTTTAATTTGATTTACTTTGTCACGTGATGTTTGGAAAAAACCTTCCCACACGGTCGTAAAAAATCGTGACAGTTCCTCAAACCCCCCAGCCCCCTTCCAGCTTTAAAAAATGTATGGACGGCCCCTAATTACTTTACACCAGAATTTTGAAAAGTCTTCTGTTTATTACTCATATCGTAAATATTTAACTTCTTTCTATCACAAAAATGTACTTTTTTAGTTGTCTAGAAAAAACTGTGTGACATGGCGAGCCAACCTACTACGTGGGAGCATACTAATTTAAATTATTGTAAGTAAAATGGCGTAATAAAATTCGAATAATAAATTTAAAAGATGGATTCTTTGAAAATTCATATATGATATCAAGAAAAATATTGTATTGACTTAGTTTTTATCAGGATTCTTAAGAATATAATACGTGTTTTTAAGGTTATAAGTCAATTTTTCTCAATCTTATTGTGCGAAATAATGAAATTATTTATTAACTAAATTTTTATTATGTATACCTTAAGACCAAACAAAATTGTACAAAAAAAGTATCTCAGCAATGATCAAAATGTATTGAGGAATATAAAAGAAATGTCAATGTCAGTGTGATTTTTTTCTAACAGTCTATACATTTTCTTTTTTTGATTATATTCTTTGAAAATTTGTTCTATTGTTGAGAAAATTTATCTTCAAAGTATGTCCAAGAAGATTACGAAAATGTTGAAAAACTTCACAGAAAGCATCATTTAAAAAAAAGTGACAATATTTAGTCATTTTCCAGCAGTACTTTTTAGCAGTAAACTCTTTATTTTTCTTAAATATTAATTATTTCTTTTACTTAGCGACTTTTTTGAGGTCCAAATGTTCACACGAAATGAGGTATCGAATTGAGAACTTTGGAAATTAAATGAAGCACACTAAAGAACGTCTATGTACTTATTTATACAATTACAAAAAAACAAAGAAGATATAAAAAAATGTGTTACAAATTTTTCAAAAACTATTGACCTAAATTTCTAACTTGATCTCATTTCATGTGGTCGTGATTAGCTTGAAAAAATGTTGACAAGTTATTTTGAGGTTGGTAAAACTATATGCAGTTAAGGGCGTTGAAACCAGAATCTAACATCAAAATTTAATTGCCTCATTTTACTCCATAAATACTAGAATTATATCTTTTTTAGATAATTATGGCATTTTCCTGTCTTGAATCTAATCTGTATTCCATTTGGAAAATTTGTTAAATTGAATACTTTTTGTGCAAAATGTTTCTTTTATGCTTATGTTAGAATAAAAAAAAAAAACTTTTCACACAAAACTATTGAATATAGCCAAGTTTCTACTCGAAATACAGATATGATTCAAAACAGTAATGGGCTCTTATAATCTGAAGAAGAAGTAATTATAGTATTTATGGAGTAAAATGAGGCAAGGCGATCATTTTGAGGTTGAGTCCTGGTTCCGACGTCCTTAATATAAAATTTTTTTCTTTTAACATTGCAACAAACGTAGCTTTTTCTCTTTTTTACGTTCTGATCAAATGATAAGTATTACAATTTAAAAATTTCTTTTTACCTGAAATGTCACTTTTATGTTTCAAACTTTTAAAGTTAAGCTATTATTGCATGCCTTTTGATCAAATAGGGTACATTATTGATTATTGACTACTAAATTTGTTTTTTATTTTAGGGACGCCAGATTATTCCAATCTATCCACGAGTGTAAAAATCGCTGAAGCTATCGTTGCAGACAGTTCTGATGCCAAAAATAATGGTATTACAAATATTTCAGAAGAACTCGTCCTGCAGGAAATTGGAAACCTCTCTCACAATTCCGCTTCAGATTTTGCTGTTGAACATCAAGCCCAGACGTCTTTTTCTGAACTTCCAACCGAAATGGAAAACTTAACCCTATTTCAAATAAATCCAGCAATCGATTTGTCTTTCTCGAATAAATATCCAATTCAAGGATGTGTGAACCCTTTTTCGGAGAACGTAGCTCCGAATTCGGGCTTACTTGAAATGTCAACTGAATCAGAGAATGTCAACCCTTTCATATTCTTCCACAAAGCAGAAAAAACGAATGAGTCCCTTTTTCACAATGAATCTACAGTCTTCAGTGCCAATGATGTTCAAAACGATTTTTCTTTTGGACCACCAGTACTCGATCTGCGCGTACGGCATGAAATAGAATCTCGGAGTGAATTCCACTTTTCCAATGAAAATGGTTCACAGGATCTATTTAATGATTCTTGTTCAATGAAAACTCATCATGAAGTTAATCAAATTAATTCAAAAGAAAACATTTCACCAAGTGATAAGGAAAATAATTTCAGCGAGGAAAGAAAAAAACGGAAAAGAAATCTTAATAAATATGAACAAGAATCATTGAAATTGAGTAAATTGTTGAAAGATCACTCTGTTTTACCTCCTTGCAAGGATTGTCGTCTCAAATGTAGCGATCATATATCTTTTGAAACTCGCGAAAAATTGAATACTTCATTTTGGAACTTGGATTGGTGGAATAGAAGACTGTTCGTTACTAGTCACGTAAAAAACGAGGAAATAAAACGACGTAAAACCGATAATGTTAAAATGCAACGAATTCATCAGTATTCGTACCATATGATTGACGATAACCATACTGACAGGCAGGTGTGTAAATTTTTCTTCCTAGGGACTTTAGGTTACAACGTTAATAACGATTCCTTGGTAAGACATGCTATGAGTGATATAGATCCCATTACTTTGCAACCCAAACCAGACAATCGAAGAAAGAAAACAGATTTATCAGCTGCAATTCGACATGATAGGATTCAAAAGCACGTAGAGTCTTACAATCCATCTGTTTCCCACTATCGTCGCGCTCATGCGCCAAACAGACGTTATTTGCCGAACAGTTTATCTGTGAAAGATATGTATACTAATTTCATGGAAAAAAATCCTTCCGAATCATGTAGCTACGAACTTTATCGCCAAATTTTCGAAAAAATGGATATTTCTTTCACGAAACTCGGGCATGAAGAATGCGAAGATTGTGAGAAATTTCACATGCACGGCCACACAAAAGAAAATTTAAACTCAGACTGTGATATATGCAAAGACTGGTCTGTTCACATTAAAAAAGCTTCGGAAGTCCGCGAAAAGTATAAAAATCATGTTGCAAAAGCTTTCGATTCACTGGATACCGCGTATTATTCCGCCGACTTACAAAAAGTCATAATGTTGCCTCGAATGGAAGAGTTCAAAGTATGTATGTTCACTAAGCGAATCATAGCTTTTAATGAAAGTTTTGTACCACTTGGACCCTCCCAGTTTAAAGAAAGACCTTTTGCTGCAATTTGGCATGAAGGGATTTCCGGTCGAAAGAAGGAACAAATCATAAGTGCTTTCCATGCTTTTTTTCTGGAAATGCGCGATAAGAAACGAATTGTTATTTGGCTTGACAACTGCTCTGCGCAAAACAAGAACTGGTGTCTTTTTTCTTTTCTCGTTTATCTGGTTAACTCAGAGGAAGTCGAAACTGATATTATTGAACTGAATTACTTTATAAGTGGCCACACATTCATGTCAGCCGATTCATTTCACCATCAGATTGAAATGTCAATGAAAAAAATCGAGAAAATATACGATTTTGCAGATTTTGAAAATGCAGTACGCTACGCAAACTCCGGAAATGTTTTCGTAAAATGCCTAACTGCATCTGATTTTCGTATGTGGGCTGACCATTCCTCAGCTCAAAAATTGAAGGGCGAAGGTAGACCCCACCTTCAAGATATAAAGCAAGTTAGGGTGAAGCGAGGAAGTTATAATTTAGGGTACAATTTAACTTACGAGGACACAGAAGATCTACCTGAATTCAACTTTCTTAAAATTCGCATTGTCAAGAACGGCATTCCTCTGCCCCAAGTTCAAAGCGGTTTTCGTGGTATTCCATTGCACAAAAAAGAAAGCATAATAAAAGAACTAGTTCTACTTATGAAACCCAGTAGACGACATTTCTGGTACAATTTGGAAGTATCAGATGTCAATGATTTGATTACTCACTACGATAACAAGGATTAAAAAGTTCAGATTGATTGAGAGGAATGTTTATTTAAAGGATGATTTATTAGTGAAATCCTTATCGGTTTTTTATTATGAAGTAAATTTAATGAATATAAGACCAGCTTGAAGAACGTTTCAAATTGTACTGCTTAGGGTTTTGTGAAAAAGTTTACATTTGACTGATGTATACGATAATCAAGACTAAAAAGTTCTGAACAGTTGTTCAGATAACAAGAAAGCGAATTAAAAAGAGAATCCTCAATTTAAAATGACATAAGTACTATAGATATGTATAAGCTTTAAATTACTGCGTTTTCTTAATGTTACGTAGTCGCAAATGCATAATGTTCAAATTAACTATAAGCGCGATTTGTATCGAATTAGTGCGACTAATCCTTTTACACTTGATTGCTATTAAAAAATAATTTAAATCTAAGATGCATCGAACATTAAAACGTACTTGTATGGAAAGTATTCAATAACATACTTCGTTATTCATACCTTATGTTAAGATAATCAACAATGTGATGTTCAATTACCAAAAACTCAAATAAATGGTTTACTTCAATAATTTATACCTTTTTTTGTCCCCTTCTGCAAAATTGAAGTTATGTACAACGGATGACTTTTAAATATTTATTTGGGTTTAATAATTACATTTTATCTACAAAAATGCAGATGCCTTAAAGCAAAATTAATTTTTGCTTCCTCATAGAGGCAGCTTTGTGATGGTAACATTTTCCAAAAAATTTAAATTCATTTAATTAAACCTTCCCTAATTCAAAAATGTCTAATACAATGTTCTAAGCAATTGTCGAGATGTGCGTGTGTGCGGATGTGTGGATGTCACGCTTTTTTGTGAACACGATAACTAGAAAACGGTTGCAGATAAATTGATGAAATTTGGAGTGCTCATTTTCCCAAATAATATCCTGAAACTGACCAAACAATTTATAAAAATATTTCTTTCATTTTGTTTGCACTCAATAATATTTTAAAAATCGGTTTTTTATAATAAAACTTTTTTCATTAATATAATTCAAAGTTGATGGAAGAATATAACAGATTCTTCGGTTCGAGAAGAATCGATTAACCTATAATATTAATACATTTTATTAAAGCGTAGGGAAGTTCTGGTAATTTATATATTTTGAAAATCGTTTTCTTTATAGTAAAACTTTTTTCATTAACATAATTCAAAGTTGATGCAAGAATGAAAAAGATTCCTTGATTTATTTATATATAATATTTAAATCGTCTGTTTCAAACCGAAGAACTTTTCTCATTGTCAAATTTCAAATTTGACGCTCGAAAAATTATCATTTCGAACATTTGCTGTTAAACTAGACAAAATAGCCATTTGTTGGAACACCATGATATATATCCTGTTTTTTTTTGCTTAGATTGTTTCTCACAAGTAAGATATAAAAGTGTAAGAAACTTTTTTGTAAAGCATTTAGAAAACTTCAATTTTCCCACGGACAATTCAGTAGACACAAGTAGGCATAACAAAAAAGTTAATTTTCAGAGAGAGCATTTGATAAAAAGATAATATGTCATGAAAACTAATATAATTTTTCCTTTTTTTTTAAACAAATTGTTAACGCAATTATTATACTTACATCAGATTCGAAAGAATCGATTACGCCATTCGACTTCATTGGAAGAATTAGAATTTATTTGATGGATGATATGTTTTTCTACTTAATTTGTAATTTTATTTTATTTCAGCATATTTATTTTCATGAAAAATATTATTTTATCAATAAAAATTAATTTTTTCGGAACTATATTACTAACAATATTAATGACAATAAAAAAGTTGAAATACTATTTTATGCAAAGATCAGGATATTTGGAATAAGCTGATCGATAATATATATGAGACTAAGGCCAGCCCCCACCACCCGGTTAGTGTCCCTTATGTATGTTTTTCTGTTGGATTTCAAGGCCACGCTCGAGCTCTACGATAAAGGCACCGTCCGCAAGTGACTTTGTGTTCTTTTTGCCTTGTATTTTCGACTTTTCGCGACGATTAAAAACACGCAAGTCCATTTTCTAATAGAAATTGTTTAAAAAATCAATTTTTTATTGCAAAATATGAAAGAGCACAGTATTTTTACCCTAATAGTGTATATAGATTATTCAAAATATTATTCGATATTAGAGTTCTTTGGACAAACAGTTTTTCTCGATTTTCTCAGTTCGAGTGAGATTGGACTTATGTATCTTTTTAGTTTGTACGGCAGTTTTAAAATCGCTCATTATGAGCTTAGTGGAGCCGCAACTACGCCCAAGTCTAGAGGTCTCTCGCTTGCGCCGAGAGTTACGACTGTCGATTGAAAATATTCTCGATATAGAATCTGCACTACCTCAAGGAAAAGGATCTCAGCTAAAGCATGCAAGGTGCGCTTTCTGTCAAAGATCCTTGGACAAAAAAGTTCATGTATTCTGTCAAAGATGCCGCCTACCTATATGCGAGCAACACCGAACAACTCTCTGTGAAAACTGTTTCACTGATGATTAGGTGGGGCTATTTTTGTACTGAAACTGTTTTGGAATATTTATTTTTCATTATCTAATAAAAACATTAACATTTATTCTTTGTAAAAAATTGTTTTATTCTCTTTTCCTTCAATTTTGTGAAATTTTAGTTTTTCAAAATTTTTTAAATTCAAACTCAAAAATAATTATACTTTTCCAAAACAATAAAACAGTTAGCATTGCAGCTTGATGGTGCAAAAAATTCTCTTCAAAACCCCGTTTGAAATTTTCAAATCGAATGATTAGAAAAAAAAGAGCTACTTTTTTCCAAAAAACGTCTTTTTTCCGTCTTTTTTCCGTTTTTTTGACATTTCTTATTATTTAAACAATTCGTTTACTTATTTAAAATTTAAAAAATAAACTCTTATATACACCAATATCTCCGTGGTTAAAAAACGAAGAGATTCGTCTATATTAAATTCATTTTACTACTTATAGATAGGATTTAGTACAGACTGACGCATTGGGGTCACATACGCCCCACAGGCTCCTTAAAGGTAAGAAAAATTGACGGGCCCTGTCTTTAAAAGTCCGTGGAAACTCCTGGAAATTTCACTCGCACTCTTTGAATTAATGCTCGACAAATTTTCACGCGCTAGTGCCTGGATTTTGCTCTCCATGTACGTTACGGCATTGAAGTTTGATTCTCAATTCAGTCCTTTTTTGATCCAAAAATGGTGTACTAAAACGTCGTTTAGCGGCATTAGAATGGGGCCACCCGAGACTATATTTTTGGAGGACTGTTTCAATACCGAAAACTAGCCTTGAAATTATATTTTTTTTTTTACAGTGAAACTTTGAATTCTTTTAAAATATATTTAAAAGTTTTGAAAGTTTCGTAAACATTCAAAAATAATTCAAAACTTGAGAAGATTTCAAAAAATTTAAAACAAAATCTAGAGCTATGTAATCTGTAAAGATAGAGAAAATATTTATAGCTTACCGAATTAACCTTTACTCTCAGTAATAAAATCAATAACTGCAGATTATAATTTTCAATGCCTAATTCTAAAATCTTCTGATTTTGAAGGCTTTAATATCTGAATCTAAAATTATTAATCTCAATCAAACAAAAACTGAAGCCAAACGAATTATAATATTTACAGTAGGCCACCAAAGTATTCGTAAACCTCTTTTTTGATGGTTGAGTAAGTTCTCTTCGTTTTAATCATATCATAGCTGACATTTTTCTCTTCAGAGGAATGAATGCTCGTAAATTGCTGTATAAATGAGCCCATAAGTAGGCAAATTTGTTTATTTTTTCAGTAGATATTGGAAAATAGTGTCAATTTAAATGTATCACATCAACTTACAAGTATAAATTTAACAAAAAGTCATATGGCATTACAAGAACTAAAACTTTTAACAAAAGAGTTGGAAAAATTGCAATATTTTCTGTGGAAAGAACAATAATTTTGTAAAATATGTGAAACGTATAATCATGAAGTTTCTATGAAAGTCCTTAAAATATATATTCATTTATTTTTCATTCTGATTTGCCTACAGATAAGATGTTTTAAAATTTTTCCAACTTTTTTAATTGTTACAACTTTAAGTTCTTGCAATGTAATAAGAAACTTTTTTAGATTTATACTCATAGGCTTTTACGATACTGCGGAAAATATCTTTAAAAAAAGCCCAGGAACATTAAAAAATGTTGAATATTTCGTAAGTTGTTGAACATTTAGGAAAACATTGAAATTTGCACTATTTCGCAATATCTACTTGAAAGATAGACAAATTGGCTTTAACCTGGACTCATTTCATACAAGATTTGGAGAGCACTCAACTCTTCAAAAAGCAAAATTTTATCTCTGACATGATTGAAATAATGAGAATCTAATCATTAGCAAAGAGGTGTCCGAATACTTTCGTGGCCTATTGTAAATCATTAAATATTAAATTGGATATGAAGACTTCAAGTATGAGATTTTGCGATTTTGAAAAATTTGATAGTGAAATTGTCCTGACATTAGTAATATCTCAGTTCAAAACTATTATAGATTTGGAAGGATTTCAATTTCTGAACATGAATCTAAAATATTTTGCGGGATAACATTTAAAAATAAAAACAAATTTCTGGTTCAATTCAAGCTTTGAAGCGTTACAAATTAAATTATTATTGATTAAGTAATTGCGGATTCGAAATAGGTTTAAGGATAGAAAGTAATATTAGAAAAGTAATAAAGTGTATAAAGTAATAACTTTGAGTTATTGTCGAAAAGTAGTTTTCTTAAAGATTTGGGTGCATGAAAATTATAATAGAAGAATAGTTAATAAAAGAAAGTTGTTTGCGCAGAAAATACTTTTTGTAAATAATCTATCCTCAGTATACTTTGAGACCATAATTATTTAATAATTTTCAAGTGTTTATTTTTTAACGCTTCAAGTTTGAATTCAATGATTTTTTTTCTTAATTAGAGAGCACATTATTTCACGTTTTTGGAATAGTTAAACTTTTAAGCAATATCATGACTGATCATGAGAAAAATGCCCTTTTCACTATCAGCCACAACATTCATATTTAAACAACAATAAAATGCGTTTTTTATTATACTAATATAGCTTATGTGATGTTATTACTGTATAATAGTTGAACTTTAAGTAAAAGAAAATAATTTTCGAACAAAAAACCAACAGTTTTTCAACAAACTAGTTCAATTTTCAACATAAGTGATACATTTTTGAAAAAAATTATGAATCTTTAAGTGGAATAATTAAATTTTAAACCGAACAGATAAATTTTTAAAATAGAATGATTAATCTTCAACTGGAATGGTTGAAGTTTCAACCAAAAAGTTGAATATTCAACCATGAAAATTAATTTTCCACATAGAAATACAAATTTTGAACAAAACTGATAAATTTGCAACCAAGTTGTTGAATTTCAATCTGAAATAGATGAGTTTCCAACCAGTAGTTGAATGTTTAACCAATAGTTGAATTTTACAACAACAAAAAATGATATGCATTTTCAACAAAAATGTATTAGCTAAGTGATAAGTTAAACAAATTAATTCTTGACAAAAAAAAACGGATTTTCAACCAAACAGTTCAATTTTCAACCAATGTGACGAAGTTTCAACTAAAGTGATAAATCTTTAACTGAAATAAGTGAATTTTATACCGAAAATGTATGAACATTTTCCACCAGATAGTTAAATTTTCATCGAAAAAAGATACATTTTCAACAAAAGATTTAATAGTTAAATTTTTAGTTAAAAAGTTGATTTTGAACAAGAAAATAAGAATTTTGAACAAAAGAGTCAAATTTTCAACTGGAATAGTTAAATTTTCATTTAGAAAAGTCTATTTTCAACAAGTTAGTTTTAATTTTCAATCAGAGATGAATTTTTAATTGAAATGATGAATCGTCAACGAAAAAGATTAATTTTCAACAGAAGAGTTTAACTTTTGACCAAGGAGTTGAATTTTCAACTAAAAGGGATGAATACTCAACGAACAATGTAATATAATTGGAATTTCAACCAAAAAAAGATTTCATTTTTCAATTGAAAAATACTCCTCAGTTAACAATGAAAACAAATTTTAAACAAACTTGAATTTCGAAGAAAAAAAAATGAATTTTCAACCAAGGAGAATAATTTTCTACCAAAAAGAACGGATATTCAACAAAACACATGAATTTATTATTAAGTACAATAAAAGAAGAAAAAGCCAAACGAAAAGGGTACTTAGCCTTATATTTCATTTAAACTTTACTTTGACCAAGTTTCTAAAGTTTTGACTTGATCCTTCTTGGTTCGTCTTCCTTTTCATCTCCCTGAATGAAAATTCATCCCTTGTATTACACGTTTCTGAGCAAAAATAAAATGAAACCTACTTCTTTCACGAAAACTACCATTCATAGGTTAGGTTTGTCAATTTTAACGAAAACTGTCATTCAATTTATTTATCTCTATGGAAGATTGAAATAAAATTCACTATACTATTAACCTCGATCTAATATAGAAAATAACATCAAATATTTTTTATAGTATTGGCCTTGGGTACTTTTTTTAAATATATGATGCAGTTCAAATTGCAATACTAACTTGCTAGAGATTATAATTACTGACTGAAAGAATCATGCTTATATGTATGTCCCTCGGTTTGTTAACAACTCCGAAGCCTCTATAATTTTAACGAATTTGAGATGATAATTCGTATTATAATCAATTATAATTATGAAAAATAAGTAGTTTCTATCAGATTTTAAAAACACACGACGTTTCCAGAATCTTGAAATTGATTAAATCCTCTTAAGTCGTCTGAGAACACGGGAAAAACTATCGGTTAACCTGAATAACAACTCCGAAGCCTCCCAAAAAAAGAGGTACAAACGCAAAACAATTTTTTTTCTCAAAAAAATTTCCCTATAAAATTCGAAGGGCTGATGCAACAAAACACTTTCCCAAAGCTAGAGTTATTTAAAAAAGATTGTGTGTTTTATATAACTTGAAAATTGCAAACAACAACTCCGAAGCTAACGACTCTGAAGCCTTATAACAACTCCGAAGCCTTTTTTTGCACTCGCTGGTAAAAGGTTCGAAGTCGCATTGAAGAGAAAGAAAAAAATGTTCTAAATGTACTTTTTTTATTCTTCTTAAACTTCTTCATAAAATATTGTTCATAGATATTTTTTATGAAGAACTCTTCTTTTACAATTTAACGTCAAGGAGATAAGTTTAAATTGTGAAAATGAAATTTGTAATTAATTATTTTAACAAATTTTCAATAAATTAAAAAAAAATTCTAAAAATTTCAAAAAAATTCTTTAATAAATTTGAAAAAAATTTAAACAAATTTTCAAACAAAAAAAAAGAAATTGGAAAAAAAATTCAAACAAAAATTTCAAAAATATTTTTGAAAAAAATGTTCAAAAAATAATTTTTGAGAATAATTTTCGAAATAATTTCAAAATTTTTTTAGAACGTGGAGACAACTTTTGTACATTAAAAAAAAATCTAATTATTTTGACCCGCTAAGCGTGCCAAATCCAATTTTAAACCTTTATAATGCTATACTTTAAGTAAAAGAATAATTTAGACACAAATTAGTGGAAAAAATCGATAGTCTAGATCAAACAGCTCTCCCACGTTATAAATTACATCCTGGTACATATATCTGAGAAAAATGATAACAATTATTGCATATTTTAGAACTTCAGTTTACTCGCATCTCGGAAACCAAAATTGAAATGTATTTGCAAATCGCTCATATAGAAAAGTAGAAATCCCCACGCTATCATTTTCAATGCTATGAATTGAAGAGTGAATCGAAAAATTTAAAAACTTTCAAAATTATATCTTTTCAAGCAATTTTGAGCTACGAACAATAATGTATAAATTGAAATTTGTTTTGAGATCTTCTTAAATATTCTCTAAAAATTTCAATTTTTAACGTTAAAATCTTAAAAAAATTAATTTCCATAAACATTTGATACATTGTAATGACATATATGGTGTCCAATCGGTCACTTTATATTTGAAAAAAACTTCGAACGTTAGGTTTTTTATTTTTTTAATAACGATTATTCATTATTATCTTTTAATATTCTATCATTCTTTTAAAGTTTGAACATAGAAGCTTTTTTGTAATAGCGATCATGTACAAATCCTAATTTAAAATTATCTCATTGCAATGTTCTAAATATCTGTCATCCTAGCTCGAAAAAGAACAACATTTTGCTGCAAGACCTATAATTTTCTGTAGATTCTTGTAGAAAATTAAAACTACAATAAAATATAACAATGTACGAAAAAATACAAAAAAGGTTAAAAATTTATCTTAACAATAGAAAAAAGTTGTACTTTCCTGTAATTTTGGTTATAATTTATTGTATTCATTGGTAGATTCATGTGAAAGTAGTTTCAGCTTTCGGCACTTTTTTGTAAATATTTTTCCACCAGGGTATTACATAAAATGTTGCATACAACCAAATAATTTCCAACTTTTGATATTTCAGGGTTTACTGTGATTAAACCGCTCGGTGCCTGAACGTGTCCTGGCACCTAAACGTTCCGCGCCTAAACTAAATTAAACTGCTAATAGATGTTTCACTTTCAGAAAAGATCAGCCCATTCATTGATATCAACATTTTGAAAATACGTTCTACTATCGTTCTAGAATTAACGGAAATCTCAAAACCTCCTCACGATTGGTCTCATGATATCTACCTTTAGCTTAACTAACATCCCATCTATCCTATTTTTTTCTATAGGACAAAAATATTCAGCATTATTCAAGTTTTCTTGGTTAAAATGGGCTTTGTTTCAATGGGACTTTAGTGTATGAAAATACCTACCTTTTCAGTTATAAATTATATGAATAAATATAGAGAATTTTTTGGGTGTCTTTGAAAAATCTTCTCGAAGATATGAACATTGTGGAAAATAAATTAAAAAAGTGAATGTTCGAGAATTTTGGTAATGACCAAGATGGGGTCAACTTTGCACTTAGCAACTTTGCACGTGCCCAGCGTTTCTTGAATTCTCTGAATTCGTTGAATTCTCGCAATTCCCTGAATTATCTGAATACCGTGAAGTCTCTGAGTTCTCTTAATTCCTTGAATTCGTCGAATTCTCTGAATTCCTAGAGTTCACTGAATTCCTTGAGTTCGCTGAATTCCTTGAATTAGCTAAATGTCTTCAATCTACTGAACGCCCTGCTTTCTTTAAATCCCTTGAATTCTCTGAATCCTTTGAATTTTCTAAATTCCTTGAATCCTTTAAATTCTCTGAATTCCTTGAACTCTCTGAATCACTGAAATTCTCCGAAGTCCCTGAATTCCGTGAATTCTTCGAATTCCGTGAATTCTTCGAATTCCATGAATTCTTTGAATTCCATGAATTCTTTGAATTCCATGAATTCTTTGAATTCCATGAATTCTTTGAATTCCATGAATTCTTTGAATTCCATGAATTCTTTGAATTCCATGAATTCTTTGAATTCCATGAATTCTTTGAATTCCATGAATTCTTTGAATACAATGAATTCCATGAATTCCATGAATTATTTGAATTCTCTAAATTCTTTGAATTCTTCAAATTCCTTGAATTCTTCAAATTCCTTGAATTATTCGAATTCCTTGAATTCTCTGAATTTCTTGAATTCGTTGAATTCCTTGAGTTCTCGGAATTTGTCGAATTCTTTCAATTCTCTGAATTCCTTGAGTTTGTTGAATTCTTTCAATTCGTTGAATGCCTCAAATTTGCTGAATGCCTTGCTTTCTCTGAATCCCTTGAATTCTCTGAATTCCTTGAATTCTGTGAATTCTCCAAATTTTCTGAATTCTTTGAATTGTCTGAATTCCTTGAGCTCCCTGAATTACTTAAGTACAACCCTTACGTAAGGACATACACGTGCACAGTTGGGCAAGTGACATCTGTGCACGTGCACAGTTGGGCAAGTGACATCTCTGCACGTGCACTTTTAGGAAAGTGACATTTGTGCACGGTAAAGTGCACAGGAGTCCATCTGTGCACGTCTGAATTTCAACGTGCACAGTTTTCCAAGTACCATCTGTACACGTGCACAGTTGTCCAAGTGACAACTGTGCACGTCTAAATTTCGACGTGAACAGTTGTTCAAGTACCATCTGTGCACGTGCGCAGTTGTGCAAATGACAACTGTGCACGTCTAAATTTCGACGTGCACAGTTGTTCAAGTTCCATCTGTGCACGTGCACAGTTATTCAAATGACAACTGTGCACGTCTAAATTTCGACGTGCACAGTTGTCCAAGTACCATCTGTGGACATGCACAGTTGTCCAAGTGACAACTGTACACGTCGAAATTTCGACGTGCACAGATGGACGTGCACAGTTGTCCGTCCGACCATCGACGTGCAAAGTTGGTACGTGCAAAGCTGTCCGTCACCCTAATGACCAAGTGATCTAAGACAGTACATTATTAACAGAATGCATCAACAATATGCTGCCTTTGTATCGAGTGTTGCATCTATCGCCATTTATTAATAAATCCACTTATAGGAAGAAGAAATTTTTGCGAACCGGAATATAGTTACTGCAATCTGTTTTCTGCAATCGAAATTCGATTGTCGGAAATCGATGAGTACCATAATATTTGGTTGAGCTTACCAGAACATCTGGTTGTGCTTGCCAGAATGTTTGGTTATGTTGAGCAGAACGTTGTATTCCTAAGCTATCAGAAAGCAGTCTAGTAAATATTTCTTGTTATCCTTACCAGAAATTCTGGTTAAATTTACCCGAGTTTCTGGCAGACATTAACCAGAAAATTGTCCACCAGAAGCTTCTGATACTTCTAACTGGAATTTATAGGAAGGTCTTATTTAACATTCTATTCTAGTTGAATGGATCAGAACTCTGGCTGTTGCAACCAGAATTTTTGTTAGTGAAATGATAAATATATAAGTTTTAATAATTGCTGTTATTTTTTTTACCAGGGTAATTAAATAATTAATTTCCGATGTTAGATATTGGCGATAACAGTCAAATAATTTTTTGGAGAAACGAGACAAACATCTGCCTCAGTCTGGATTTGAACCGGGGACGCCACTATCCTTGAGTGGAGCGTCAACCAATTACGCCACCGAGGCTGTAGCAGATATTCTCTCGTTTCTCCAATATCACAGGATGACTACAGCCTTGGTGGCGTATTTGGTGAACGCTGCCCTCACGAATAGTGGCGTTCCTGGTTCAAATCCGGGCTGAGGCCGATTTTTTCTCGTTTCTCAAAATTATTTGACCAGTAACCGACAATATCTAACATCAGAAACTAATTATATACGTTTTTGTTTACAATGGTTTTTATGAAAATCATATACATTTTTTATCAATTATATTGGTTAGTTATCACAATTGAGGCAATTCTAACAATACTTCAAGGAAAAGTAATTTTTTTAAACGCAAAAACTGTCCACTGAGACATTACAGGATTTGTTATTTAAAATACACAGTCTTGATGGTTAGAATTTAAAAATGTCTTCAAAGGAAACTGTGAATGCGGTATGATCGGAATATCAATCTAGCCGTGAAGGAAACTTAACAAGTAACGATGTGGTAATGAAAATTATTTATAATAATTAGGTATGATATACTTTTAATTATTTTGATTCTATAAGTGCTGCTGCTATCATTCTGGCCAATAGTGTGTCTATTTCAGCAGTTTTTGAAAGGTGAAATATTCATAGAGCTGAAATGGCTATTTTGCCGATTTTTCCACTTCAATTGTTCATATATTGTTTCACGTAGGCGAAAGTTAAAGAATCGCAAATCAAGGTTCCTTAAAAAATGCAATGCTCACTATATTTGAGAAAAAAAAAACAGGGTGTCCAGCGACTTTGAAAACCTTGAAAACCTGAAATTCTCCTTGAATTTTATTTGTACCTTGAAAACCTGGAAATCTCCGTCAATTTTTCACGAGAACCTTTAATTGAATTTTTTTTTCTTTTGGGACAGTTATTTTATTGGAATGCACAAAGTGATTTGAATCTTTCTATTTATTATAAAAGAAACATCTCGTTTAGAAGAAATCATTCTACTATAAAGTTTTTCATTTATGAAGATATAATTTATCTTTTAGTCATTACACAATGAATAGAGAGATTTCTCGGCATTTTTTTCAGACTACAAAGATACTAAATTTATACTACTAAAGATTTCAGAGGGTTTCAAAATATTTCAAAGTTTTTAAATTACTTAAAAGCATTTTGAAAATTTCACAAAGATTTAAGGGTGGAGTTCCGAAAAGCGCTTAACTCCGATTAATTTGAAACTCCGTATACCCATGTTTTTTGACGTGCTGATCACAAATATAATAGTGAAAATACCCGCAAATTTGCTTTTCAAGGTCAAAACCCCAAAAAACTATAAAAATTTCATGTTTTTTCGTTTATTTCAGTAAATAATACAAACTTACAAAAAAAGCTTCAAACAAAAGTTGTAGATCTTTTTAAAATACATATTTTATGTTTTTTATATTTTTACCGTACGACTGACCGTTTTAGAGAAAAGAAGGGAAATGTCGGTACGAAGTGTAGAATTGCTTAGGTCACACACGGCGTCCATTCCAACGTGTCAGGGGGGGCGGGAATGCACCCCAATGATTGGCGACAGAAATAACTTAGGTTACACATGACCACCTTTTCAACGCGTAAGGGGGGGGGCACCCCTATGACTGGCCACAGAAATAACTTGGGTCACACATGACCCCCTTTCCAACGCGTCATGGGGGGGGG